>JAHBCN010003307.1:0-77474 GCA_019359885.1 Listronotus oregonensis | reverse complement strand
CAATATTAAAAAAAATAATATTTTAAAATTTGGAACTTTGGTTGCAAAAAAAAATATTGGACACCGCCCGAGAAAGTCGAGAATATTCAGCAGAGGTAACATGCAAAGTTTTTTAAAGAAATATTCTGATGAAGTTTATTTAAATATGGCCATGATTTTTAAAAGAAGCGTGTAGAAGGAAAGAGTTGTATTATATGCAAATACATGACATCCATGATTGGGGAGGGTTAATTACAATAAATATTCCCAATAAAAAAACGCATGTGCCACATATTGTTACGGTCACAAGTCAAGAAAATGAGTCAATTAAGTATATAAAGTTCTACAAGGAGTACCGTGCTTCAAGAGTAAAAAATACGTCTATCTCACTTATTCTTGGTAATGCGCAAGAGCAAATCAGGAAGTTTGCAGAAACACAATAGTAAGTTGGCCCAAGAAAATTGCAAAATGCCTATATTTGACATATTTTTCTTAATACAAAAAATCGTTTGGGGTTGATGGCATACCAGCAATTGTTTTAAAAAAATGTGCTTCTGGGCTTGCACCCATCCTAACTCGCTTATTTCCAATCTCTTACGACACGAGCATTTTTCCGGAAAGCTGGAAAGCTGCCTTCTAACTATAGTCCTGTGTCTTCCCTTTCTGTTGTTTGTAAAGTAATGAAAAAAAATATTTATTTCCAAATCTTGAAGTATCTGGAAAAACAAAAGATCTTACATAAGAGGCAGTATGGATATTGTCACAGAAATCCACAGCTGATCTTTTTTCCTTTGTCTCACACAACTGAAACACGTTTCTTAAGTTTCTTGGTGAATCCAAGATCGTTGCTCTTGACATATTTAAACCTTTCGATCAGGTCTGGCATGATGAGCTTCTTAACAAACTTCCTTCTTACGGTCTTCCACCTAAGTTTCGCTCTTGGCTTTCCAGTTTCCCTTTTAATTAACGTATATTAGTTATTGTGGACCGTCATTATTTCAGCTTCTAACAAATTAATGCTGAGGTGCCCCAGGGCTTAGTACCGGCAGCCACTCTGTTTCTTCTACACACTAACGATCTTCGCTCTTCCACAATCAATATCATTTATGGTTTTGCTGACGATAGTACCCCCCCTCAATATTAAATTTCGCCAGTCAATAAGTGTTTTAAAAAACCAAGCTAGGTCAATGGGTTTTTTTCCTCACAAGAGCTTAAACTTATTTTGGGTTTGGGGGCCCCCCCAAAATTTTGTTCATTTTAAATGCCCCCAAAACACAGCGCGTTTTTGGGGTCTGCCAATGTTTTTCGTTGATTTGACCGGCCAGGTTCTGAGAACAAAGAGTCGTTTAATCTTGTGGTGTTACTTTAAGAATAACCAACTGGCAAAACAATTAATCCATAGCCATTCCCTTTTTCTTTGACCCAGAAAGTATTTCTCCTTTTCCCAAAATTTTATACTCAGTATTCCCCCAAAACCCAAAACCATCTTAGAATATTTTTCTTCTTGTCTAAAACATTTGCATTCTTGACCCTTTTAAAATGATTAAATCCCACGCTTCAAAAGCTTTTCCTTTGCCCCCTAGCTCCAAGGGACTGTTGTTTCTATAGGTATTTCCAGGGCATCTGCTAAAAGGGAGTTGGCCAATAAAATTTCCCTTTCTGTGGCAGCTCCAATAGCACAACATTAGTGTAGCTTTTAGACCCTTTACAGTTCAACTAGTTCTTAACTTCCTGTTTTTTTGTTTTTCATCCCTAGAGGTCCAGACAAAGAACCTTTATTTGCAGAATTTTTTTCTTCTTCTTCCATTCTCCAAATATTTAAGTCCCGTGTAAACAAACCCCTTCCTGTCACCACACTTTAGACATCCACGGTACGTTAGTACTTAGGCCTTAGCCTTCGTGGACTGTCCAAAGAAAAAAAAATCCTTTGTTATTCACCGGACATGCCTTTCAAATAATTTCTGCGTTAGGGTAAGATAAATTGTCCATCAATCTAAACAGTGGTCAGAAGCTGGATGTCCAGCATCCAAAAGAGTAAATTGCATTGTTTTGCAAACTAGTTTTTTAGCTATTATATTGAAATGACAAAACACACTATGAACACTAAAAAAATGCAGCTAATTTTCCTTGGATATACAAGGTCTTCGCACTAAATCCACTAAATATTGTGAGCAGCTGATATACGTCGTTCCTGTGGTCTGTAAAGAGCAGCACTGGGCAGATGGAATTTATTCGTAACAGCTATAATATATAATACATGTAATTTTCTATTTAAAACCACCATGAAATTCTTAAAAAAAGAAATACGAGGATTTTATACTAAGCCGTTGATAAGCTTTTTATACAATTAAACCAATTTATTTAATTAACTCTTTATTCTATACTGTATAAAAACTCCATTTTTAAAGCTATAATTTCCGACATATACATAATTAATTATAAGCATGTAGGGCCTTGAAATATAATTTAAATACAACCCAACAGTCCCTCTAAAAATTAATTTTATTAAAAATAAATGAGGTATTCGTTACTCAATCTTCCTAACATTTCAATGCCAATAAACCTTGCCAAATGATACGATACTGCAGAACTTCTAAATTGGATGGAGCAGGTAAGGAAATTGTGTTTGGTCTGGAAATTTATCTTAGTTGTGACAAGTTAGGTTTTAAATTGCTTTGGAAAAGGTCAATTTTCTTTGTTAATAAGACAAAGAAAACTTTAAAGCTTGCACCTGGGTATTGTGTTTGGAATTATGTATGTGTATCCACATAGGTTAATTTACGATTTTATTTGGAAAATTTGATAACTAAATTTTTGGGTCAGGCTGTTTTTTTTGAATTAGCATAGAAACCCAACTTTTTTAAAAGTATTTGTACTTCAGTGTTTTATATTATTATATATCTTTACTATTTACCGGTAATTTTGTAAATCTGTGTATTTAAAATTTAATTGTTATTAAAAAAAGAAAATGAAAGAACTGCCATAAAAGAAAGAGTACAATTTGTAGTGGAGCTTAGAAAGGTACACTAGTAGAGGAGGGGAAACATTTTCTTGTCCTTAGTATTCAAAGACACCGAAAAGAAGTAGATTAGCATTGCCTTAAAAAAATACATGACAGGGAAAAAACCTGAAAGCTATGGCAAAATAATGAAATATAATAAAATGTATATCTATACGACTCTTTTTATGTAAAATTACAATGTAATGTATAAATCCATAAAAAATTAATTTCATTGGCATACAAACATTTGTACTTTAATTATTTTTGATAAATATTGCTCGATATTGTAAATAAAGGTAAATTAATACAATAAACTTTATATTAATATTACCTACATTTTTTACCATTTTATCGAAACAATCATAAAAAAGGGAGGTTAGTTACAACGATCACAAACGAAAATTATTTTTTTAAAAGACTGTCACTAAAAGTAACATTTTTCTCACTGGTTACTAGCTTTTAACATAGAATATTTTTCATGCAATGAGGAAAACCTACAAATAGGGGAAGTATTTTTTTCTTGGAAAAAAGCATTTGCTTTTAATTGCTATATGCAATTAAGGAATTTAAAGGTGTATGGCCCCATTCGATCAAAAATGTCCCGCCCATTGAAAATAACTGTCAGAGTTGGGCCCCCCGATTCTGGGAATAACAAAATTTTACGAAATAAATTTAATGTTTCTTACACACTGATAAATCAGTGTGTAGTTGGAAACATTATTTTAAGAGACGGGTACCGTTTTTTTGATTATATTTTTGGGGGTTTCAAATTTTTGGGGTTTATAAAAACCTTATTTTTTTGATTAGTGTTTATTAAATGCTGACTATAATTTTTGTTTTTTTTGTTATTTTTTAAATCGTAACAAAAAAACAGAGGTTGTATGGTTTTTTTTTGCAAATCCCAAAAGTAACATACCCGGCATTTTTTTTTTGGCGATTTTTATATTTAAATTAGGTGCTTCTTATGAGACGTTAGGTAACCGAATAAATAATAATATATCAATTATGAATAATAAAAAAAGAAATTTCATAGGAAATAAATGAGAAAATAAAAGGGAATCTTAACTATCTTTTTGATGATTTCCCCAATGTTTGTTTATTTCTGTGGATTATTAAAAAGAAATAAGGTTAACATTTAGGTACTTTTTTTTCTCTTAATAATTTAGTACATTCTGTTAAAGGATAAAAATTATTAATTACGGGGGAAAAGGGAAATTTTAATATATACAGGTCCCCTAATTGAATGAAAGAAAGTACAATTTTTGTTAAATTTTTTTTGTTTTTTCTGTATTTGTTTAAAAATAAATTATTTTTTGGGTTTTTTAATCTTACATTATCAATTTTAAGCTGACATACTGTAGACACATAATATTTAACGGATACGTTACAATGGATACTCATAAAAGGTTACTAAATATTTTTAACCACTGTTATTCTGTCTCATGAATGTTTGTTATAAGTAAAAGTATATGCCAAAAAAGCAGTTAAAAAATTTTTTAAACTTTTTAATGTACAACCAGAATCTTGGATTAGATTAAACCCATTTACACTATCTTGCCTTTTTTTTTAAAAAATTGGTGATAAGTACATGAAACTATCATACAATGTTTGAAATTTTTTTTAAAAAAATCGTTTTTTATTTATTTAAAAGTTTTTTGGGAAAAATACAAAATTCCAAAAATATCGACCTTTTAAAATTTGAGGCTGTAAAGTGGCGCCATCTATTCTTTCCATATTATATCAGATGATATAAAATCCAATTTTAACAATAATTTTAAATATTCTATGGTAGTATTGTTTAATAACCAACAATTTTGTGCAAAAATAAAAAAACAGTAAATTTTTTAATTTGACTTTTGGTGATGTCAACTTTATAGATAGTAACAAAGAATTATGGAAGTCCGGCCCTGACCTACTATTCATTGCGCAAATTCCGCGGGGCCAATCGCCCTATCCCCGCTGCCCTGCACGCCTGGACAATTTTGTTCTACAGTATTGGGTTTCCATACACCTTTAAACTTCCTTGGCAATAGTAGAAATAGGCCTTTAATTCGCGACTTTGACATAAAACAAATTTTGGCGACATACCGCGTTGAAAATTGTTAAGACAGTTAGAATACCGGTTTATTTTGGCGAGAAGCGGTAACGTAGGGAAAGGTGTTATAACGTCAGTATCTACATCATTAGTTCGTCCAGTAACCACCGCTATCGCCACTAGTCGGGAGGAGCGGTAATATTGGTTATGTCAAGTGTCAAATTAAAATAATGGAGGATTCGCTTTTTTATTGTTTGTCCTTGTGATTTTTTTTTTTGCTATGGTTTAACAACTATTTAATTCCCAAATGAATAAAATTGTGCAATTATATTTAAATCATAGAGGAAAAGATTAAGTTGTTACAGCTAACTTAGAAACAGGTAATATCTTATTGAATGGAAAATTCGGCTTATATCTTATCTTTTCGACTTATTTTTAAACTCTTCAAAAATCTTAAATTTCGATTTAAACTTAAAAGTGTATATATAACGATTGTCTGTAAGTTGACATATGCGTAACATACCTACGTAAACCGTTTTGTTTTTTCGAGAAAAAGCGGGGGTTAGAATGGTGGGGGAAAGAACTGCTATCAACCAGTAGTTAGAAATGGTGTGTGTGCGAAAAAATCCTGTATTATCTAGCAGCCTGTGGCAATTGGCATCTTATAGCAACGATTAAACAAAAATGAATGTATTGTGCATTGGCGAGCGCCCTATTTATTGCAAAAGTCAGTTTTATGAATGTTAATAAAAATGATCATACAATAATTTTGTATATTATAAAAAATTACTTATATATTTGTTTGTTTTGCTATAAAAAAATAGTCGTAGAAAAAATGTATGGGGAACATTGAAAAGCACATTTTCACCCCTTTTTCGGGCCCTTTTCTTCGCCGGCCAAACTCACTCGTAGAAATGTTAAATTTCTTACTTGTTGTACAATATACTTTTCTTGAATAAGTCCTACCCAAGGGTGGTAAATTAACAAGGTTATGTTTTAACAACACCCGGTTTTTCAGAAGGTAGGGGTTTATTGTAATAATTTTTGTTAAATATTCAACTTTTAAAAATTAATTTGGATGTACACCTCTTTTTCTTCTTCGTCTTAATTCACTACTGGAGGCAGAGCAGCTTCTTGGGCTTTTTGTGCCTAATCTTCCATTATCTTTTATACCAATCCTCCATTAGTCTTGTTGTTAATCTAAGTGTTAATATTATAAGAGATTTTGGTTAGTCGAATAGCATCTGGACACAAAAATGAGAATATTATAATTCTAGGGGGCCAACCCAAAAAAGCTAGAATTCCCAAAAAGATCTATAAAACCAAAAAAGGTTTAGAGGAAAAGAAGAATTTGTAAAATTTTATTTTCAAACGTTCGTATGTTTTTTGGTTTTCTTCACCCTCGTCGCCCATTCTGCAACTTGGGTCCCAAACCTACCCGTGTAGGGTCCTCTTTTGGGTTTCTCCCGTTAGCAACCCCATTTTTATGCAAAACTTTTCCTACTTTTCATTTAGTTTTTTCCCTTTGTTCTTTTAAAAAAAAATTTAAAAAAATTTTGTTTTACCTTGACGCCCCTGGGGCTTTGGGAAATAGGAGCAATAGTTTATACCAAAAAAAATCTTTTTTTCAAACGGACTTGTTCACTAAATTCGGTTAAACAACCCAGTTACCTTTTCAAATTAAACCCTTCCCCCCACCCAAAGAACTGACAAAAAACACCGGGTTTCCCTTGTTTAAAAACTTAAAGAAAAAAATAGTATCATTTATTGATACATTTTTTTATTTTTTTTGAGAAATGTTTTTTTTATTTTGCTTACCCCTGGGGCCACCCACGACAAAATAATTTCCGAAATTTTCTTTGGTCGTTTTTTAAAATTTTTCCCCAAAGTTTACTATTAGTTTCTGAATATAGCTGACTACCTCTTAGGGGAAAACCCCCGGGAATCCCGCTCCAGTGGATGTAAACCTACTATTAGATCTGTATTCTATAGCATTTGATAAAATTAAGACTTTATACTACTTGTAAACAAAACAATAGGTCAAACGATTACGTCACAAATATCGAATTGACATTTAAATTTTGCGTATATGGGCTTAAATGGGATTGAGCACTCCTTGTTAGGTTAAGTATCCTTGGGTCCTACTCGCTGGAAAAAATATCGAACAGAAGATGTCAAAAATGATAATTAGAAATTCATATGCGACACTATGTTGAAATAAAAATTCCAATTTCCTTATATATTAATGTTAACTTGTTAGTCGCAAAGCATAAATAACCAAATAAAAGCAATTTCGCTACATTTCCGCACTTCTTTTTTATTTATATTTTTATCCATATTTTATAATTATGCAGGCAAAGTTTGCAATATTTTACATTTCAGAAATATTTTCAGTCGCGTTGTGTATCTTCTATTTGAAATAGTGCTCTCGAGGGATCTTTATATCTACCACTTTATCTCTCCTTGTCGGGAGTTATGACCTCTACAAGTGGATCATTGCCTTAGTTAGAAGTGTAGCTTTTGACGCTTTTGAATAATAAAAGGTGAAACATAATTCAATGGCTGTCGATTCTTCGTAGGTAAAAAATTTTTTTTTCAAAAAATCCTACCAAAAAAAAAAATTTTTTAATCACATTTTATGTAAAAAAGACATTTTTTAGGCGCATGAGTAAAGAAAAAATAAATCAAAATGTACTAAATACAATCTTTCGTATTGTACAGTAATGGCCATTCAATCTTGGACAATTCTTTTTCCCTTTCGTAAAATAGGCTTATGCCACTTTTCACTAAATATAAATACCTGTTGAAAAACCTAATAAAGAAACAGGTGTCCGTTGTCAGTGTCTAAAAATTTTTTAAAATGCCAAACTTAACTTTGGATCAAAAGGTATTAATTATTCATTATATTGACAAGAGGTTGACCAGAAAGGGATGTGGCAAAAAAGCTTAATATCCCAAAGAGAACTAATCATTTTGTTAAAAAAAATGGCAGGAAACATACTCCTTTGAGAGAAGAGCTGGAAGTGGTCGCCCCAAACTATCGAATCAGAACAAGACAATAACTTAGTTAATGTTTTAAAAAACCAACCATTTAAATCTGTAGTTGCAGCAAAAATAATTAGCCATTTCCCACCATCGGCATCGGTTAGAACGGCACGGCGAAGAATAAGGCAAATATCCGAATTGCGTTGCCACCCGGCAGTCTTAAAACCGTTTTTATCAAATGCAAATAAAGAACAACGCATTGAATTTGCTCTACAATTTGACTTGGATCCTCCGATTTTTCGGGAAAATATAGCATTCACCGATGAAGAAGTGTTTCAGTCGTTCTGCAATGAGATACTTAAGATATACAGGCCTCAAAGAACACGATTTGGTAAAAAATATACCGAAAAGAACAGAAGTAGTGGGCGATTTTCGGTAAATCTTTGGAGGTGGCTAAGTGCACGAGGACTTGGTGTATGTTATTTTATCAAAGGAAGGTTCAGAAATTTTATCTTTCAGCAAGATAAGTGTCCCGTTCATACGGCCCGGCAAGCCAATGAATGGATGAAAGAGCAGCGTATTAGGGTTTTACCGTGGCCCGCACGTAGTCCGGATTTAAATGTTATGGAAAAAGTTTTGGGCTTATTAGTTAAAAAAATAAATGGGAAAATTGAGTTTAGACCGCAAAATGTAATGAACTTAAGGATAAAATTCTATAGGCGTGAAATGAGTTACGAGGAAATCCGGACTACGCCCGGGTCTTGGTCCATTCGATGCCTGGAAGGCTAAACTCTGTCTTGGAAAAAAACGGGGCCTTAATAAAATATTAAATTTGTTTTAAAGGATATTTAAGTTTGTTTCAATTTATAAAATTGTTAATTAATTTATTAATTTTTAATTTTATAAAATATAAATATTTTCTTTTACCTTTTGCTTTATTTATAGTAATTAAAAGTAAAACAAGGTTAAAAGAACGATTTACAAAAAATGGCAGAAAAATGAAAATTTGACAAATTTTTGTCCAAGATTTAATGGCCGTTACTGTACATGGTTCGCATATATAGTTCGTTCTTCATTATGTTAAAAAGATAATACTTGCATTCGGAAATTTCTGGTAGAAGACACGGAAGTAACCTAACTGCAGCGTAATTATTCTTCTCCCCCAAAATGTTTCTTGCTATCATTTGCTTGTTTTCCTTCACTTCTTTTAGATTACCCTCTGATATTGTAAATATTCTCGCAATATTGGTTTTTATATTGGAATTGGTGATTTAAAAAAACGACGTAGCATCCTCAATGTCTTTTATCTGTAAGCGGGTCAACTCTTTTCTCCTACAGTCTCCAAAAATTCCAACGATTAACACTATTCAATTAAGTAGAAGAAGCGAATTTTAAAGATAGCTGGGACAAATAATTCAAAATAACTTTTTCTGAAATTTTCACGACCTTTTTCGGAGAAACAAAATTTTGAATTTTAATCAATTTCTTTGATTTCTAGGGAATTAGAGGATTTTGGTAGAATTGGCACCAAGTTGTTTAGCAAAAATTCAGTCTTAAAGGTAGAAATAATTTCATTTTTAAAGAAAAGATTTTAAGGAACGACCAGAAAGATTTACAACTATTTAATTTTAGCAAGAAATACTTTATCTTTTATACGATTGTTAATCCGATTGCTTGCTTCTACTAGTATTTTGAAAAAACTTTTTGTTTTTTGTCTATAACAAGTTTTTCATTTATCTTTATCATCATCATATTAGATGTAAGTATAAACCAAAAAAGTATCTAAATTAAATGGAATAAAATGTCTTATTTCAAACTATCCGATAGACCTTCGATAGACATTATCGATTTGAATCCGGTAGGTTAGTCGATACAGTATTAGAGCCGGTAAGTATCGCTGAGCAACACTTACTGGAATGTATCTTTTTTATAAAAAATTAAATTAGACATTTAAAAATATGCCAACATGACATTGACATTAAATTGTCACAGGGATAAAGGTGATGCGATTTTCAGATTATAATGTGATTTTTGATTTTAAGATCAAACAATTTTACAGAACAGACTTGCAGTATGAAATAATAGATATTTATGGTATAATCCAAATTTCATACAAAATTTATTTTCCGGCAATTTCTTTAAAAATAAATTTATTGTTGCATTGGAGTAAGTGATGTAAACGTAGCTTAACTTGTATTCTCATGTCATTGCTAAGGTTAAATTTATTAAAAAGTTCATCAAGCATAGTAAAATAAATGATTTACCCCCAGAAATTAAAAATTTAACTAATTGTGCAGTTGCTGCATTAATTCCCAAAAAGTCAAAAAGCGCATACGAAAAGATCTATGTCAATTAGGAAAATTGGTGTCACAAGAAAAATGTTGAGAATATTGCGCACGAAAAGGTATTTTAGCTAATTTCAAAGAACAATAAGTGACGAAAAAGTCTTCTAGTTTATGGAGTTATTACTTAATGTTACAAAGCGCGTTTTCAATTAAAAAAAAAAACTTGAGATAAGTTAGTTTATTTACCTGACTGCGTTTTTAAAACGAAACTGTCAGTGATAATAGGTATAAGTGGATCATGCTGAAATGAGGAGCTAAAAAACTTAAGAATTGAAAATTTACACAATGAAGAAACGTTTTTTATAATTGTAATACCTAGTACAAAAACTAATGTTTTCCGAGAATTTTTGTAATGCCCGGCCATGTCGAAGGAGTAAATATGGTGCAACTGGGTCAAACCTATGCATCGATGAGACCATCGATGCCGAAAATTCTCGTTTTTTTCTGTCCCTTAGAAACAGAAAATTTACAAAGCAGCCAGTAGGTTTATACTGTTAAAAAACATGTGCAAGACAATTGCTTTCTTTATAAAGTTGCCTATTCTGCCAAATACAGCAGTAACTGTTTCCAATGGTATTTGGCTTCATTGCTGGCTGATTCCGGAGTGAATATTAACACTGTTAAAAGCCATGGTGGGTGGAAAAGTGACACAGTGGCTAAAGGGTATATATAAAACTCACGCGAAAATAAAAAAATAATTTCGGTATTCATTCTTGCAAAAAAAAATCATCATTGGGCGTTTCACCGATTAACTTCTCTGCACAAGAAACCGGAAAATAACAAACTAACAATCAAAATAATGAGAAAATTTTGACGCCTATGTCTAACATTAATTTAACAAATTGCAATAACGTAGTATTTAATTTTAATCGTTAAATTTTGTTGTTTTCAATAAATTTTTTATATTTTTGCCCAGTATCCTCGTTTTTTCATTACAGTACTCAGTACTCTAATAAAATCATTATTGATCCCATTCTAATAAAGGATGGCATTTTGGCACAAAAATTTAATCCATAAGAATGACATTATGACACGTCGTAATATAAAATAAAAAAATTTTAAAAGATAACACGGCCGGTGTACTTGTTTTCAGTTATTTGTTTAACCAAATGGGGGGTGGTTTTCAATTTTTCCGGATTAAAAACCGTTTTTAAATTTAACCGTGGGCCTAAAACAGTGTTTGTTCCCAAATTGGTTTTTTAATGTATTTGGGGATTTCTTGGAAACCAAAGATAGATAGAAAATCAGTTAAAATACAAAAAGGAAAGTTTTGGAAAAAAATTATGTTTAGTAAGTTTATCGTTTAACTTTCCCTGGGTTCTATTTTTTATTAGGTTTTTTTGAAAAAAAATTTTAAAAAAAAAAACCTGAATTTTCGAAAATCGGCCAAAATTTTTTTAAAAGGTTGAAAATTTTAAATCTGTAAAGTTTCTTCAAAGGGAACTTTTTTGTTTTGAAAAATGAAAAAAAGGTAAGTCAATTTTTATTTTTTTAAAATTTCCGGGCTTTTTGAACATCATCAACCTTTACCTTTTTCAATGGGGGCGCCATAGTAGGTTTGGGTCGGGGAGCCAAATTTTTGTGCTTTTTTATTCTTATTTCAAAACAATTTTAAAATTTAACAATGTTTATAAGTTTTTAGGGAGTTTATAAACTCAAACCCAAATTTTCCAAAAAACAAAATTTTTTTTAGTTTGGCCTTGATTCCGGCGAACGTCATTTTTTGTAAAAAATATTAGTAATTGGCAAAATAGATAAGCTGAAATGATATTTTACAAAAATGGGGAAAATAGCTATAACGTTAATACCGTGTTACAACAAAAAAGTAATGGCGCCAATATAAAAATAAAGTTGATGAATCCATCAACTTTTCTTTCATATGGGCGCCATATTGAATTTGTCGCAGCAATAGTGCTTTTTTTCTTATTTCAACAATGTATAACCCTGTTTGTTTAGGAGTTTATAACCTCATCCACTTCAAAAAACAAATATTTTCTCAGTTGGCCTTGATTCCGGCGAATGTGATCTAGCGTCATTATCAAGTTACCTCGGTACGTTATTAAAATTTTTAACTTTGTAAAATGATTAATTATTTAAAGAAAAACTTGATATTTTTGCAACGTTATTTCCAAAGCAATAAAATGTTAATAAAGTTGCGCAAACGTATTTCGACAATTTTCCTGAAAGGCAACATCCTAACTAACATACTTTCAAAAACTGGTTACAAATTTGCTTAAATTGGGAATTTTTAAAAAAACCACGACCTACGAAGTACCTTGAAGAAAATCGACAACGAGATGATACAGTTAACCAAACCCATTTAAAGAAAATCCAACATCTTCAGTCGGGGATGTTGGATAGAAAAATTCCACTCACCTAAGTTACCCATTCATAGGGTAGTTAGGACTATTTAAAAAATCTCGTTAATATGTTAGAAATATGGACAACATTTTGAATTTAGGTGTTATTTTACATCTTCATATTAGTTTGTCCACTTTTCATTGTTTTGTTCTCCTTGTTTAATTAACTTGTTAGGTGTAGTTTTGTTGAACACGGAAATTAACGTTATAGCTATGGTCCCGAAACCCATTTCTGTAAAATATCTGTTTAGCTTATCTATTTTGTAATTACTAATTTTTTATTGTTTACAAAAAAAACTTCGCCGGAATCAAGGCCAACTGAGAAAATATTTTTTTTTTAAAATAATTGAGGTTATAAACTTTTAAATTATAACATGTTATACATTGTTGAAATCAGAAAAAAAGCACTATTTGGCTGCGTAAAAACCCAATATGGCGTCCATAAAAAAAAAAATAAAGAATGAAAATAAAAATTGACTACTTAGTCATATTCTACAAAAAGTTGCTTTAAAGGGTTTTTACAATTTAAAAAATTTTCACTTATAAAAAATATGGCCGTTTTTTCAAAAATGCATGTTTCGGGTTTTTTTCAAAATTTCTTAAAAACCTAAATGGATAGAACCATGTAGTGAACGGGATTAGCTTACTAACAAAATTGTCCAAAATTTTCCCCATTTAACCGATTTTCTATCTATAGTGGTTTCCAAGATCCCCATACATTCCCCACCAATTTGGGACACACTGTATATCTAGTAAATAAAGTGACCTCTTTGAAACCAATTTAAAACGCAACTTGTCGACATCAAGATAAATTTTACTCTTTCAGACCAAACCCAATTTTCTTGCCGCTTTGTTCAATTTAAAAGTTCCTCGCCAGTGTATCGTCTGAAAACTTTTATTGGTATTGAAATTTTAAGATCGTTGTGAAGGAAACATTATTTATTTTATTTCAGAAAAGTATGTTTCTAAGAAGATAAGATGGATGTTTATGTAATACTAAAAACATAATAAAAAAACTGGGTTATATACAGCATAACAAAATACGGGGTGTATAAGAGATGATCTATTTAAACAAATATTTATAAATGTGGGATTTCGTTTTTATCTTAGGTTAGGGATAGTTGTTTGCACAGTCTGAAATGTGTCTTTAAGGTCCCCTTAACTTTAAGTTAAGGATTTTTTGTACATAATGATCGCTTAGGGAATGTGACGTTGATTTTGACAAATATCCTGTTATAGTTTTAAATAACAGTTTATACGTATGATTAGTAAAAGTGTATTGGCAAGGTGCGAAGTATATGGTGGGGACAGCTAAATCGATTGCAGCGCTCGTGTGGTCAAATTTTTCAATAAATTATGCTTCATTCAAATATAAACTATTAGATAAAAATAATAAAAATGGTGTATAATAGTTTTTGTGAGCTTAAATGTCAAAATACTGGCAGAAATAGTAACTGCAAATTTTATACATTTTCAACTGCTAGTTAAAAATTTAAAAAAGGTTAAAATGGATAAATGCATTTAAAAAAAAAGTAAGTAGCTGAATGACGTTCGGGTTTCGAGGTTAGGCGAACTTTCAAATTGACGTAACAAAAAGAAAAAGTTATCGTTTCTTGCGCGTATCGTTTCTTCCTGCCTTTTCCTAAAGTTTTTTTTAATGATTTGCGAGTTTTAAAAAGAAAAAGATTCTTTTTTAATGGACTAAATAGTGTCTGTGTAGTCTTCTGTGATTGTGAATAGAAAAAATGGCTATAAAGCCTCAAAGTAAATAAGAAAAAGCCCTAGACTCGTAAGTTTGTCAGGTGATTTTTAACTTATCGGACCAATTGCCGATTTTTGTCTAACAATAAGGTTGAAGAAAAACTATTCATCAATTGAAAATAAATTATTATTTTTAAAAAAACCTGTTTAATATGCTACATTTTTAAATATATTTTTTTATTTTTTATACCGTCATTTGTAATGTTATTTAACTGTCATTTGCATTGATTACACCGGATAACCTTATTCCTCAATAATAAGTTTTGAGTTCGATTCTACAAAACTCCAAGAACTTTTTTTTTATTACACTTTTTATACTTACTTTCTAAGCTTTTAAATTGTAAATTCACCTTTGTACTTCACTTCTACAGTGCTGAGCAGGTTTATATATGTTAATTTACAAAAAATAAATAAATATTATAAGTAATCTTACACCTCTCCCATGGATTGGAAGCATTATTTAATGCAGCGTCAGATGTCGTTGTCATCGCGCACGGTGCCAATACTTATATTTTTGAGTTCCCTGAATCCGAATTCGTGGTCAGTTTGACCCCATCAAATTTGGTTGCGATTTGACCTTCAAATGCCTTTGATCCTGACCTGATGGTGTCAAACTGACTTCGGATTCGGTATCAGTGACCTCAAAAACCTAGAGATATCATAGTCAAGTCTTCCTTTCAACATTCGATTTTTTTATTGGGCTGCGTAATTTGCAGATTTGATCTTGAAATATGCTCGACCCGACCAAAACCAAAAATATAAAGATACCATGGTTAAATCTTTTGGACATTCAACTTTTTGAAACATATTTAGGTAGAGTTATTTAAAAATAACTCGTGGTGATACCAATGTTGTCTAAAGGTGCTAAATGAATATTTGCATGTTTCAATGTTTCAGCTTGACGGAATGGGGCATAAAGATGGGTTAAACATCGAAAACCCGCATCACGGTACTCTGGTCTAGAGTATATATGTATATGTATGATGTCTAATATATATAGTATAATGATATGCAATCTTTGAGTTGTCACAAAGATAAAAAAAAAAAATTGAAATACGATAAAATAAAAATGCTCAATCGCCACGATGTGGGCTACACCGCGTAGTGTGTGACGGAAGACGAAGCGCTGGGAGCGTGATGTGATGTGACTTGATGGAGTAGGAGGGGAAGGAGGAGCAATATTGTGCCAGAACGGGAAAAAACCAAAACAGCTTAAACTCTGTAGTCCACGCGGGCAAAATGCTAGTGTTTACTTTTTTTTTTAAACTTTGTTATATGTTTTTTGTAGATTTTTGTATTTATTTCTTTACACTGAAATGACAATTTTGGTCTGACTTTAACAGTTTTTGTGGTTTTAATATGTGCCATTTTTTTTATAATATATTTTATTTTAAAAGATTTCATATTTTTTATTACATATGTATGATTAATAATATTTCGTAACAATTAACACTGTCAGAAACTATTTAGTTAGCCTAAATAATTTATTTTAATTTAGGTGCCTTTTTTTGTAACTGGGTAGTTTAAATGAAAAATTATTATTCCCTTTAGAATTCCAAATGCAAAAACAACGAGGCGGGCTTTCTAAAAATACATGTTAAAGACACAAAGAGCGGCAGTAATCAATATTCGTTAGCTAGCTTGAACTCGATGTTCTGTTAGCCAACATATATCACCTTTTGCTTTTAACCTTATCTAGCCGACAGAACGGTAATCATGCTTACAAAGGCGTTCCAATGTAGAAAAACAAACAATTAAAAAAAGTCTTTGTTTATTTAACCATAAAGTAAAATTCTTTTGCCACTACCTTCTAATAGTTTAGTCGAAAAGTGTGTTTCCTGCGAAAAATAGTTAGAAGGCTTCGAAAAATATGAGCGGAATGCAAATCTAAAAAGGGAGTTTTGAGAAAACGAAAAAAAGAATCTCTTTCGACTTTTGATGATAACTTGAAAAATATAAAAAATAGCGGAAAAAAATCCTTGAAAAGAAGGAAATTTCCAAAAAAGTACTAACTCTCGAAACTCCATCTTCATTATTATATTCATACTTAACAAGATCACGCTACAAAAGTTTAATAAATTTTTTAAAAACTTTTATGGCGTTATCTTGTTAATTGTCGTTGTCATTTTTAAAACGTACAGTTTTGTACACTTTGCACATTTTTAAGGTACCTCTATTTAATCTATATATTCCATAGGTAGTATCATATAAAGATGGTTTTAAAGATAAACCTTTTATATATTTGATAGACTACTGTTTTTTGGGTTATTAAGCCGTCGTCGGTGAGTTGGTCTTCTTGACGTTTCGCCAGCACGAGTGGTTGGCATCTTCAGAAGGTAAGCTTCTCGGTTGATTGCTTGCGTACTACTGGTAGTGCTGGCGAAACGTCAAGAAGACCAACTCACCGACGATGGCCCAACAACCCAAAAAACAATAGTCTATCTGATGATGACCGCAAAAGCCTTACACAGTTTACTTTTATATATTTATTGAGAATTTTATTCCCTATCTTTTGGTTTGGAATATATCGATGAAATCGACTGATTTAATGCCGCCACGTTAACAAACTATAATCATCCCCCAACCACTGTGTTCACACATCGTTGTCGTGGTTGGGCCCAGTAGGATCTTTTGCAACATGCGCTAGAGTTGCTGGTTATCGGCAACTCTTTTGGCTAACGTATGGAACGGGATTCGAAGCTAAGATGAACACAAGGCTTAACTCAAGGTGTTAGCATACCTTGCTGATGGGTGAATGACATCCTGTGCCTTAAACAGGTGTCTCCAACGGTGCCTCTGAGATACAGGGCGACCTCTCGGAGTATCTAGCCTTACTGCGGTAATGCGGGGCTCTGCGTTGGTGGACCATTTCTAGCTCCAAACAGAAAGCGGACAGAGCCGCTTTCATAGGAAAAAAGTGACAAGGGTGATCGAAGCGGATAAATTCGTTTCGAGAGGTGCCACTCAAGGTCGCAAGCAGATAAAGGTGCGCCGACCGAAACGGGTGAATCCGTTTCGAAAGGTGCCCCGGAAGTCACCATCGCCTGTTTCACGGGGAAGGGCTAATCCATCCCGAAAAAACAGGTGCTTAGGAAGGAATCCCTGAATCCAAACAGAAGGGGACAGAATCTGCCTGAGCAGGAAAAGGTTTCGGTTTTAAAGAAAGCGGATAGGACCGTTTTAAGAGTAAGCCCGGAGATGCGGCCTCAGAAACATCTGTTTCCCTTAACAAAACCGGAAACCACCCACTACTAGACCGGGAGAGAAGGGCATGACGATCCCAACCGCCTGCTCATACCTCCAGGAACAGGACACCAGAACACATCAGAACACATATTGTGTCTGCCCAAGCGAAATAAGAAGATGAAGAGTTTTCTCCCAATCTGGATCGGATTCAAGTCTGATCCTATTGGGGGGAGTATAAAAAGGGAGCCATAATGACGAGCTTGCTGGGGGGAAAATAAAACACTATTTAACCCCACACCTACCTACCTATTATCATCACTTTTAAACATTGTTGGTTTTGAATAAGGGATAAATGATGATAAAATGAATGAACGGATCAAGTCTTTCATTATTTTTTTATCATCTTTTCCTCTTTCTTTCTCTCCCTTTTCTTCTCTTACAAGAAAGAGCTTCAAAAGCAAAAAATTTCCAGATAATTTTTTAAAAAAAATTAATGTAGAATGAAGTCAATCCTAAAAACATGAAATAATTTCAATTTGTTAAAAAAATAATTTTTTCGTTATATTTTTAAATTTCCCTTTGGGGGCCCCCTAAATACGATTTTTAAAATTCTTAAATAATAATAATATTTTTTTAAAAAGAATTATTAGTAAAAGAAATTGGTTTTTTCTCTGGAAACCATTTTCCCACGAGGGCATTTTGGAGTTAATTAAAATTATAAATAATAAAATGAGTTGAGTTAATTATTTTTTTTTGAAAATTTCTGCTCTTAAAGGGATTCTTTTCCTTCAAATAGTTTTAAAAGTTTCGCCAAATCAAAGGCCTTTGTTTTTGTTGTTATAAAAATTGCAATTTTTATTGGCAGAAAAAATCCTTAAAACGCCTTTCTCAGATTTGCATTCCGCGTCGAATAAGCTATCGCTTATATTTTTCGAAGCCTTTTAACTATTTTTCGCCGGAAACACAGTTTTTGACAAGTCTATTAGAAAATACCGTTTTAGCGCACCTGCGTATACCATCCCCACGGATACATCTTTGTTCCTATGAAATGTGTTCGCGAGTGTATCAGACCTCACGGAGTCCAAGTTGAACTCTGTTACGAAGTTTTTAACTAAAAGTTTAACATTTTATTAAAACTATTAGGGTGGTAACACGGGAAAATTATTTTTTTTTATGTTTAACCCGACAGAACTAACAATGTAAATGAAGTGACGTTTTTTTGAAAATGGTTATAGCCTAAACACGAAAAAAATCTTTAACCCATCTGTTAACCGAAGACATGACTAAATAAACAAAGGGGCATTTTGATTTTATTCGTCAAAATATGATCAAGACTATTTTTAATTATATTAACTTTTTTTTAATTTGACTAGCGATACCAATAATGGGATAATTGAATTGAAATAAAATATTTTGGGGCCCGGGCCCGGCCGTCCATTTTACTCAAGACCATTCCCAAGGGGGAGGTGAAACAGAAATTTATAAGGACTATTATAATTTAAAGATATTAAAAACTGATATACTCTTGCCACGAAAAAAAGTTCATGACCATTGTCACAACGAACAACACAACTAGAAATTCAAACCTCGTGCTTTGGGAAAGCGCTGTCTTCTGTCAGACGTGCGCCAAACGCCTGGACAATCACTAATAAAAGCACATAATAATAGTTTAAAGCGCTGGATTTTATAAAATTTTTTTTTTGTTATTTTTTCTCATTTTTTTCACATAAGATTTTTTTAAAAATTTTTCTAACAACGATTATTTTAAAAAGAACAGATGCAAGATTTAAAATTTTATGAAAAATTTTGGGTAAAATAGAAATGGAAAAATAAAGCAAAAAAAATTTAAAAATATATTATAAATAAAAATAATACAAATATTTTGAGAAAACCAGGAATTCCTTGGGACAGTTGCTCAAATTTTCAATAAACAACAACAAAAATTACATTCAAATAACATAACAAAATAATAACATAAATAGAATAAATGAAAATATTCTGATAACAACATACCATCCCCAAAGGAATAAAAAATAAAATTCCCAAATTACACCAACTTTTTAAAACTATCACAGTAAAAGATACTAAAACTACAGCCGGGTTGATGATCATGCTGAAAGGTTCTATAACAAAAGAAGCTAGGCAGTATTGCTTATTCAAAACAGATTAAATATTTTAAAGATAGGAACTTGGTTTAAATATGGCAAAGACAAAAGCAGACAGCGGGCAGAAATATATAAAGAATTAATTTGGAACTATTTAATAAATATTTAAAAATGGTAAAATTATTGTTAAATTTTTGATTATATTTTTGTTTATCTACTTTGATCCACAACTTTTTTCCTTTTTTTTTTAAGATACTTATAAAAAAAATTTTAAAGTTAGGTTAAATATTTATAAAATATTCAAAAAAGGAGTTCAGAGGTTCAAAATATTGCCCAAATAAATTTTTAATTTTATTCTTGTAAACATTCCCATCCAAATTTTTGTAAATACGAAAAAGTCTTTTCCCCAAGATACTAAAGTTTCCCGGGATATTAACCCCCCCCTTTTTGGTACAAACCCCATTAACTTACAATAAATGCTGTCGGTTACCTCCACTAAAAAAAGATTACTCTGAAAATACATAATGAAATTTTAAAAAGTAAAAATAACATTTTTTAAAAATTTTTAAATTTTTTGGGGTTGGGGTCCAATGGTTCGAGAGGAAATTTTTTAAAAAGAATTGAAACATTTTCCGTAACATTTAAAGGGAATTTAAGGTGGCGGTGCAGCCTATATTAAACAGAAGACCCTTTCAAAATGTAATAATTTTAAACGTCCTCAAAACAACAAAATCTAGGACTAAAATTTAATTTCCAAGTTTCTAAGATTTTAACCTGGAAGAAAGAATAAAACTTTTTGTTCTTAAAATCTGTGCTTAAATTTTAATATAATAGGCGTTTTTCAACAAGATTTATAAATTATTTAAATTTACGTGTTGTGTTGATGAAATAAATATTTACTAAGAATCTTGGTTTATATCGAAGAAGGCTACACAATATTTAAATAACATTTTTTACCCAAAAATTTCAAATAGTGTAAAAATAAGAATGAAAATTTTAAAAAAAATAATCCAAAGTCACACTTAAACCCAAATACTAGAAGAGAAAATGGCCGACGCAAACACAACACGGATATGGTTAAAAAGATAATTTCATTTTTGGTTAAAAAAGGGGCTGTTCGCCATCTAAAAATTTTTACAAGGATTACAGCAAAATAGGGAAAAAGAATAGAAATCAAACTTATTCCTTCAATATTAATTTTTCAATTTTAATTTTTTTTAAGATCCCATAAGAAGTTGGCCAGGCGTGTGTCAAGCTGTGAAACGAGTGAAGAAAAGAGAAGGAAAGAAGAGAGAGAGAGAGCGAACCGAAATGTAGGAGGAAGAAAAAGATGGTCGCTGCCCCCGGGGGTATTCGTCATATCAGAGAGGCAAGATCGTTTATATAACAAAGAAAGAAGAGCTTGTCGATAGTCTAGTAACATGAAGTGACAAGTAACTTTTTTTAAATATTACGATATATTTCGAAGATTTATTACTATTATCAATAACTAAATATTTAATATAGAGGTACTAAATTATTCGCTAAAATTAAATGTTAGTAATAGTTGGTTTATTTTTAATTTTATGATTTTTTAAAAAGTTTTAAACTTTTTTTTTATATTACTTTTCAACTGTTTTTTTAAACGTAACAAACGGAATGACAACCCAAAAAATTTTAGATTTTTTGGGATAAAAATTTCTTTGCTTCCGGGAAAAATTTAACATTTATTAACAGTTTTAACCATTATTTTAATTTTAAAAAATTTTTTTGGTAAACACAAAACACTTTTTTTTACAATTTTTTTTAGAAAAGGGGTTTTCAAAAAACCCAACAGCTTTTTAAAATTGTATTTTGAAAGAAAAAACAATTGAAAAAAAAATTTCCACGTCCCTTCAATATGGGTTATTTGTCATTTACGTTTTTAAAAAAGGGGTGAAAACTTTTCACATGGCATATGAAAATTTTACACAGTCCTGTCAAAAGATAAAAGATTAAAATAATAAAATTTTCCCCAAAAACCTTATTTTCCCGGAGTGAGGGAGATTGAAAACGTTTTTAAACTGATCTGTCCCGATGATGAGACCGCCTACGGCTGTGCACAAACTCATACTGTGTGCAAAGAGTCTTTCAACCATCAAATATCCCCTTTAATATTTTAACCCCTATAACCCCCCAAACAAAAATACTTAAACATTCAACACGTTTTATATTAATTATCTTAAATTCAAAAAATAGTCACTTATATCTACCTGAACTTTTGCAGATAGTCTTGACTAAAAATGAGCGGAGACCAGCTAAAAAATGTTTTGTATGGTCAAAATTTCGATCTATAAAATATATTTAATTTTTCACGTAGTCAAAAGAAAAAAATGATTAAAGATTTAGAAAAAAATTTGATTATATTTTGATAGGCAATATATCAAATGCATTTGTTTTGTAAATTAAAAAAAAATGGGATTAACCCTTTTGATGGGGGGGAAAAAAACGATCTTTTCTTCGGTCTTTACTAGATAAGGAATGAATAAAGAAATTAATTGTTTTTTAAGGTTTGTAAAAATAATCCAAAAATCTTTATTAAAAGGCTTTTTAAAAAAGGACTGGGGTGATAGCTAGCCAATTCAACAAATAATTCAAAACTTTTTTTTTTTGGACTTAAAGCCCACTTGGTATAACATCTTATAAAATAAAATGAAAATATGGTTATAGGTTTGGAATATGGTTTAATAATATTGTCTAAAAATTAAATCCATTTTAAAGTTTTTGCCGGGCAAATTCTATCATATTAAAAAATGTTTTTTTTTTTAACAGAGTTTCCCCCAATTTCAATTAAAAAAAATTAAAAAAATAAAAGCTATTTAAATTTTTTATTTATATTAACTCATATTTTTGAACCGAAAAAATTATATATAAGCTGAACTGGACACATAATTGAAGTAAAAAGTTTGACTCTAAACGTATTATTTTAATAATTTTGACACAATACTTTATCACAGGGAAAACTTTCAACGCTAAAAAGTAAATATAGTACAAAACCAGTCTTTCCTGTGACTCTATTTTTGAACAAACTTTGTTTTTAATTTAAATATTTGAGAGAAAGCCCTCATGGGATTTGAAAACGTCACTTGAAAGCTGAAATAAATTTAGTTTGTTCATCACTTCAAAAGTATAACTTACTTTGTTTTTGGTATTAGACTGTATGAAAAAAAAATCCTTCATTTGGGTCGGTTTAAAAAAAATCCAATAAAACTGGGAATGGGAACGACCGTATTTATCTCAGAATATATTTAATTTTAAATGTTAAATAACTTTTTCTAATGAAGGGAACAATATTTAGTAGTTGATAAATAACATAAAAACCCCAAATCCTGAAGTGTAATATTTAGTCCACGCCCCCCTTTTGATCCCCCCTTGTCACGCAATTGCTTTACCCCGGAGCCTAAAAATCTTCAACTTTTTTTTTGGGCTTGCGCCTTAAAAAAAATTATTATTTTTATTATTTTTTAAAATTAAAACAATAAATAGCTAAGGTACAGTAAAGTTGGGTAGAGCAGAGAGAGCGTGCAAAAATGCCCAAACCCTCATTTCCAGAGTAGGGGGTTAAACTGGGCGCCACTGCTTTTGATGCCGGGCCCCAGAGAGATTCCAAGATTTAATTAAACCTCGTTCAACTTTACTACCACTCAAAGATAAGAAAAATTTTACTAAACAATATTAACTTTTAAAAAAGGAGACACTAGGCAGGCCAATACACTATATTTAAACAAATATTTAAATTTAAAATTTTTTAAAATTTGTTTTAATTTACCATTAACCAAAAAAAAAGGTAATAGTAAAATGAAAATTTAAAATTTATTTTTTAAAAGTTTACAAAAAAAAAATTATATATAATGAAATAAAATGGTGAATGCGCTGAGTTAATAACTGTTAAAATTTTCATACTGAGATAAAAAAATAAATATTATAAATATAAGTCTACAATTTATAAAATTGAAAATAAAAAAATATATATAAATCCCGGGCTTAATTTTTTACCAATAATTTAGTAAACCGGGTTCAATTTGAAACCAAAAAAAAATTAAGTTTTCCCCAAAAAAAAAAAATTAAAAAAAAACAGAAAGGGCCCAAAAAATTTTTATAACAAAAATGGAAAAATTTAAAAGTAGAGTCCTAAATTGTTTCTTGAAAAGTGTTAGAAAAAAAATTTTTAGTAAATTAAAAATGGCCCGTTTTTTGAATCCAAGTGATGGTGGCCAGCCACTACCCTGAAGAGGGATTTCCAAAACAAAAAAGCCAACCATTAACAGTTGGTCACTATCCCCCTGACTGTCCAGGAAAATTTTACCAAATTTATGGCTCCTCTCAAAAAAAGGAAAAACCGTTTCAAAATTAATTAATGGCCCCCAAAAATAATGGCCCATTAAAATAAAAAAATTAATACTAATTAAAAACCCAAAAAACGGGGGATAATTACACTTAAACCGAGAATTTCTCCCCCATAATGAAAGGTTCATTAAAAATAAAGAACTCAATCGTTGTTGATTCAAACAAAAAAAAAATAAATATTTATTAGAAGCCCACTTAATAAAATATAAATTGAAATATATATAAATAAAAAAAAACTTGTTTTAAAACTAGTTCATTAAGCCCATTCCATTGGCAGCAAAAAAGAACATATTCCTGTCAAAAGAATAAAATCACAACTATTTAAAATAAAAGGTAATATATTCATACGATTGTATTTATCGTAATAAAGCCCAAACATATTTATTGATCTTATTTTTACTATACAAAAATAGGGAGGTTTCTGACATATTAATATCCATCCGATATATTCTGTTTGCTTTTTTTGCCCTTTAAAAAAAACTCTATTTTGAGAATAGATAAAATAAAACTAATACTTGTTGATAAAAAATTTAAATAAAAAATAAATAACTAATTTTTGTTAAGTATACAAACTTTTGTCTAAATTGACAATTTAAATAATAAATAGGTCTCGAACAGTCACCGATACTTATAACTGAATAAAGTCCCCAAAAGAAAATTATGACAAGAAAACTTTAGTAATTAAATTTATCAAAAGAAGGTAATTTAACCCCAGAAAATTAATTAAACTAAAAGAACTGATCAAACAGCGCCATCTAACGGCGATTTATTAAATTTTACCAATTAGCGTAAAAACGTAACTGTCAAAAAACAAAAAAAAGAATAATTCAATAAAACTGCGATTTTCGAATAATGGCCACAACAAACCCTTAAGGTAATTAGGGAATAAATTAATAAAATTCTTATAAATTCGACTCCAAGCATGACGATTTTTAAAAAAACTTCTCGAACACCAGCGTCTTAAGAAAACCCAAATAAACCCTTTAAAAATTGTTTCCCCGGAAAAATCAATTGAAAGTCTAGAAGACCTTCCAGATGTTAAGGGGTATTTTCAACTAAACGATCCCGGCGCTGAACTGCAAGTCCTGCAATGCAGATTTTTTTCCCCCGAAAACAGCAAAACAACGAAAAAAACCCAAAACCAAAGAACCCCTTTTTGAAAGTTTTTTGGGAATTGCAGCACAACCTATAAGATTTAAATTTACAATTTCATTTTTCCGCCGGAAGAATGACGAAAGTGGTAAAACATGTCCTTCTGCACAGTGGGCGCCCCACAATGCTGTATCCGAATTTTCTCGCCGCAACAAACCTAAATTTTGGTTCACCACGTGCCCAAATAACATTTAGTTAATCCCACGAGGTTAAAAAAGAACATGTAGTTTCCAAAATTTTGATAACAGAGTAACCAGCAATTACAATCAAATTTAGCCTTTTGCCAAAAATAAACTGCAAAAAATGAAAACCGATAAAAAAATAAGGTAAAAAAACCCAAATAAAAAAAAAACCTAAAAAAAACTAACGACACCACTTGTAAAAAATTGTCTTTGCTTTTCAAATAGGTCTCAGCTGACAATCACTTTTTATTTAAGCCAAATCTGGGGTGCCCCAGGGCTCAGTGCTGGCACCCCGTTTCTTCTACACATTAACGATCTTTTCTTTTCCCACAAATCAATCCCATTCATATTTGGGTTGACGATAGTACCTCTCTAGTATTCACTTAAACCACCATGTCATTTTTGACTTAGAAAACAACCGCAGGTCAATGCAGATACCCTTTTCAAAACCAAACTTATCTTGGATTGGGCGCCAAAAATCTTGTCGTTAGCTTGAAACACAGTCATTTTTCCGCGGGGTCGCGAAAGTCTGCCAATGCTCATCCGTTCATATGAGCGGCCAAGTTCTGCAGAACAAAGAGTCGTTTAATCTGTGCTTATTACCAAACACATTACATCCATACCCTTTAGTCCAAAGTGGATCCCTTTGAGCAATTATTATCTCTTCCAATATGTACAGGGTTGCCCAAACGAAGGGTAAACACCCTCGTAATTTTTTATTTCAAAAGATATTGAAAAACATTTATAAAAAAGTTGTAGGATTTAGAGGACAATAGGGAGCAGTTTGCCAAAAAAAATGAACATCTAATAAAAACGTTATACGAAAAAATTGTTTTTCTCTATTTTAAATTTTTGACACCGGTATATTATGTGATTTTTGATTCTAGAAAATTCTAAACCTTTTTCATACAGGGTTTTTATGTCTAAAGTTAAAAGTTTCAGCAAACAATTGAAAATCATTTATTTTTTTATAGCTTATTCTATTAAATAGGCTATGCAATAATATACAAAAAAAACATTTATTTGCATAAAAACATCAACTTTAGTAATCCTACGTAACCAGGATTCGGTTACCTCCTTCGCGGCTAAACAATATCCCCGCCTTAGTTTCTGACGTTTGGGCATATCATGATTTGAGATTTTAAAAGATCTGGTCTCTTTTTCATCATTTGACTTTCAAGCGTAGCATCACGAAATTGTCGATGAATCCCCAAAGAAAGTAACAATGGCCCGATCAACCAGAGGCCAGAGAACGTCCCCGTCTTCCTATCCCTACCATGATCCTGTTTTCTATCCATTTTTGATCCATGACGTTCAAATCAATAAAAACATCATTTGGGGAAAAAGGGCGGGCCCATGTTGGAACCACATTCCAACGAAGGTTTACATTTTCTATAGTCGCAACGATTCTCTTGAAGTTAATATTTGTTACCAGTTAACCGAAAAAATATGGGCCAACAGAGTTATCTATATTCACCAACGTTCACTGACCATCTTCCTTTTTTTTCACAATTTCTCCAATTAGGATTTTGTTGACTGTAGTACCTATATTATGCGTTCATAGTACGATCACTTAAACGAAAATCCCTCGAATAACACGTTTTAAAATCCCGTTTTTTTTTTTAATTTTCTCTATACAAGAAAAAAAAATCTGTTTTTTTCTTTATCACCAGGCAGTATTCTGTGATACGAAAAGCGATAGGGATGACTTTGTGATTTGGTTTAATTTTCCCCAGATGTGTAAGACATACCCGGGGGTTTTTGCCGGTTTGGGACTTGATGATTTTGAACGAAAAACTGTAGCTGATTTTCCTATTGAGAAACCCGCTATTAATAACTTTTTTATAACCTACATTTCCGGTCTTCCAATTGTTTCTAATTTTTTTAACGTTCTCAAACTTGGTTGCCGCCTGTCGATACATGTTAGATACTGTCGTTTGACGCTCAACTGATACACATTCTCGCCAACGTATTCACCATATCTATCATTTCGTCTTTGAGTAACGGGGTCTGTTATTAAAAATAGTTATAGTAGAAGAATATTCTTGACAAGTAACCATCAAAAGTTTGACGACTGTTTGATCCACTCGCTGCACGGCAACCAAACGCCCTGTTGGAGCACGTCCCATTGTTGACATTTTTTCAGATTTAAAAAATTAAGCCAATTGAATTTTTACTGATTTTCAATTGTCCATTGCCCCGAAACTTAATGACATGTAACACTTATATGAAAAGGTTTAAATTTTCAGAGACCCAAAACCAAAATAAAACCAGTTCCATAAAAAATAAAAGAACATTTTTTCGTATAACTTTTTATTATGTTCAATTGTTTTCATGAAACTGCTCATTCTCCTCTAAAATTCCTACAACCGGATAAACTTTTTTTCAATATTTTTGAAAAAGAAATTAAGTTTTCCTGTTGGAAAACCCCCAAAACTTGAAAGTATCCCGAATCAGCCCTCTTTAGAATATTGTTCTCATTCTAAATGGCGTCCCTAAAACACTGATGATCCATTTAAAAACTTTTTTAAAATATCCAACGTTCAAAAAAGTCTTTTTCAACCGCCGTTTTTTGGGGGAATTGTCGCCTTCTATATATTCACACGGCATCTGCTCAGACAAATTTGGTATATTTTTTTTCTTTTGGGCCCCAAAAGAGCAACACGTAGTGCAACTTTTATGCATCCTTTACAGTTAATAGGGGGGCCCCTGATTTTCCGTTTATCATCTCTTGATGTAAAGGACAGAACCTCGCCCGGGTTTTTTTTTCTCCTCCCAATCTCCAAATTAAGTCCGTGAACACTGCCTTACCACTTAAGAAAACCCCAGGTCGTTGTACTTAGGCATCAGCCTTCGTGGACTGTCCCAGAAAAACCCAGCATTTTTTTGGGTCCAAACCAATAGTCGCTAGACCCCGTCTGGAGACAGAGGGCTGGAGCAATTGAAACCCCATCATAAGACATGGTCATAGGACACGGTATTGCCCATGAACACCTTTTGTACCCGAGACGTATTTTTGATTTATTCAATCGATCCAATAATGACATGTAAAGTTCGCTATTGGTAGTTTTACCTTTCTCAAGATAGTCGATGAATAAAATACCGTGCGCGTCCCAAAATACAGATGCCATAACCTTTAGAGCTTATGATTTTGTTGGTTCAGGTATGTAGTAATGGATCCATGTTTTATAAATTTTTAGATACTGACGAAAAAATCCTTTTTATCTTCCTTAAATAATTCCAAACAGCGCTTTGAATCCTCTACACTTTGTTGTTTTTACAACATCTTGTCTAAAGTTCGAAAACTATCTTTTTCAATAATTACTGCAGAAAACAGCACTTTTCGTACTATGCGGAACCCCAAAAATTTTTTTACGCTTGTCGATATAGAAGTATTCTTTAGAGCGACAACATCACATAGGCGATTTTGAACTAAAAACCCGATGTGTACAGTACATTACCATTAATACTCGGAAAAATGCCATTGAAATAGCGGCCTATCTCAAACTTCCTAACCCGGAATACAGCAAGTCGCCGATCCCCAACATTTCTCCAACTCCGGAGAACAAAATCCCAAAAAAACGTCCCAAAGGCTGAAAGTTACATCAGTTTTTTTAAGATAACGAAAATTCAACAAATTTTAGAAAGTATATTTCAAACAAAAAACTGAATTCACACTTTTCCATTATCCAGAAACAACCGTCATCTTCCCAAAGTACTAAACCCCGATCTATTTTGAACTAATTTGTTTAATGGTCCTTGAGAGCCCCCTTATTGAGTCGTTGTTCACTCGAATATCCAAACTAATATAATTTGTTTCCCTCACTAAAATTTTAACTTACTTTGTTTTTGGTATTAAGGGACTGTATGCTAAGTTATCCTTGTTCAGTTTGTCGGTTTAAAAAAAAATAATTCAATAAAATTTTCTAAAAGGTAATAGATCCTGGGATTAATTAGACCGTATTGAATCTCGGCCACGAATATTTATAATGTATTTAAAATAAACCTATCCATAATACAAAAAAATATAAAAAATTTCCAGTTGATTTATATTTTATTTATCAACCTACATTCCTTGAAGTGTAATATATTAGGTCCAACGCTTCTCTAACTTTTTGATACCCCTTGTCACGCAATTGCTTTAGCCCAAGTGTTTTAGCCTAAAAACACTTTTCCAACTTTTATTTGCCGTTCAGCCTTTTAAAAAATTATTATTTTTTTTTTTTATTTTTTAATAAATAATACATAGCTAAGGTACAGTAAAGCGGGAAAGGGGAGTAGCAGAGAGGCGTGCAAAAATGCCCTAACTCATTTGCCGGAGAGTAGGTTAACCCGACTGCTTTTGGGTGCCAGGCCTAGAAACCTTCAAAGATTTTTTGAACTCTCGTTCAATCCACACCAAGATAAAAATTCAACAATATACATTAAAAGAGAACTAGCGAGCCAAATACCATATTTAAAACAAATAGTTAATTAAATATATAAATTTGTAATTTAAGTTACAAAAAAAAATAAATGGGGGAATGCACGGCTACGAAATGTACAAAATTTAAAATTTATTATTTAAAAGTTTACAAAAAAAATTATATAATTGAAATAAAATTAATGGCTGAGTTAATAATTTGTTAAATTTTCTATACTGAGATAAAAAAAAATATTATAAATATAAGTCAATTTATAAAATATATGAAATAAAAAAATAAAATTAAATGAATTATTTAATTATTTGGTGAATAAAATTTAAAAACCAATGGAAATAAGATTTCAAAAAAAATATACAAAAAATGAAAGGCAAAATAATTTATAACAATATGGAAAAAATTTAACAGAGTCCAAATTTTTTAAGGGGAAGAAAAAATTTTTAGTAAATAATTTATTTGTTTGGGTAACCAGTGATGGGGTGAAGCCAAAGGTGAAGAGGATGGCCAAAACCCAGACAACACATTAACGTGACTATTCTAAATTTTTCCAAAAAACTACCAAATTGATGGCCTTCAACCAAAGAAACAGGAATATGGCGAGAATAGCCCATAGAAGACCAAAATTAATCCCAATAAACAATAAAAAGTAAGATATTGGATTAAATCCAAAAATCTTTCAAAACCCATATAATTTCATTAAAAAAATTAAAAAAAGAACTCCAACTGTGTTGTTGAAAATTGAAAAAAAAATAAATATATATAACAAGTAATTAAAATATAACATAAAAAATCATTAAATTAAGATAAAAAAACTTGTTTAATAACCAGTTAAAAAAATTATGCCTATTCATTGGCGAAAAAAAGAACATATTCCCTAGTTCAAATTCATTTAACAATCACTTAATTAAAATAAAGGTAATATATCCATACGATTGTATTTAATCGTAGGAAAAACCCCAAAACATATTTATTGATCTTTATTTTTTTTTGATAAAAAAAATATGGTTTCTGACTGATAATTTAAATAGTTAAATTTCGATATTTACTTGTTTGTTTTTTTTTTGTTTTTTAAAACTCTATTTTTAAAAATTAGAAGATAAAAACCCAAAAAAATAACTTAAATATCATTGATAAATAAATAAGGTAAAAAATAATATATTTTGTTAAGTATAACAAAACCCTCCCGGCCTACTAAATTGACAATTTAAATAATAGGTCTCGAACGACCCAGATATTTATACCCTGAATAAAAGTCTCAAAAAGAAATACAAAGAAAACTTAGAAATTAAAATTTATTAAAAAAAAAGAAGGTAATTAACCAAAAAAATATTTATACTAAAGAAACAAATGATCTATACCCACCCATCTAACGGCGATTTATTAAAACTTTAACGCTAATTACACCAAAAGTAACTGTCAAAAAACAACAAAAAGAAAAATTTTAAATAAACCGGATTTTCGCAATAATTGGCCACAACAAACCCCTTAAATTGGTGTAATTAGGTAATAATAATTAATCCTACCAATTTTTGACTTGCCCAACGGGATGAGTAATATAAAAAAAAATAAAATTTTTTGAACCAAAAAACTCTGAAAAACAAAATTTTTATAAACCCTTTTTGGATGTTATAAGAATAAGTCGAACTTACCAAAGTTAGATTTTCAACCAAACACGTGATCCTTTTTCCTGGTCCCAAATCCAATGGGATTTTTCCAGAAACAGCCAACCCAAACCAAAAAGAAAAACCCCCAAAAAAACCAAAAGGGAACTAAATCGGAAAAAAATTTGGGATTTGAAAACAACAAACCTAAAAGATTTGGGTGAATACCAGAAGCTGCAATTTTCCCAGTTCACAGCTTGAAGAATGACGTGAAAGTGGTAAAACAGGGCCTTTTTTCAGCAACAGGGCGGACGGCACGCTTTCTAGGAATTTTCTGCCGGGGAAAATGAACACGTTACCAATTGAGTTGCCTACCCCGTTGCCCAATATAGTCATTTTACTACGAGGGTAAAAGCAAAAAAAGTAGTAGATACCAAATACGATGAAAAACAGAATAACCCACAATTAATCAAATTTTGGGGCCTTTTTCCAAAATCAAAAAAAGCTGATTGATTAAAGGTAAACAAATAAATTTTTAAAAACAAACTAAAATAAAACTAACCGTGACAACTTTGTAAAAAAAATGTGGTTTTCTAAATAGGTCTCAGCTTTGACCATCCTTTTTTAATAAATTTAAATTTTTTTCCCAGGTAGTTGGCACCCCGCTGTTTCTTCTAATAAAAAGGAACCTTTTCTTCCACCATAATCCCATTCATAGTTTTTCTGACGATAGTACCCTCCATTCTAGTATTCAATTTCTAAACACCATGTTTTTTCGCAAAAAAACCAAAAGGGCAATGCAGATATCTTTTCAAAGGACCTCAAACTTATCTTTTGGGTTGCAAAAACTGTCAGTTTAATTTCTTTAACAGTCATGTTTTGGGAAAAGTCTGCCAATGCTCATCCGTTTCATATGAGCGCCGTCCCGGAACAGATTTGTTTTTGTCCGGCTTTACTTTACAAAAACACATTCATCCATAGCCTCGGCAGCTTCAAAAGCTTGATTCCCGAGCCAGAAAATATTATCTTTCCATTTTGTACAGGGGTTTTCCAACGAAAACACCTCGTAATTTCTTTTTTTAAAAAATATTAGTTTCCCGGGTTTTGAATTTTAGAAAATATGGCGGGCATGAAAAATTGAACATCTAATAAAACGTTTATAGAAAATATTTATCTTCCTATTTGGGAAAAATGATTATAAATTTGGATTCTAGAAAATTCTAAACTTTTTCATAAGGTGTTACATGTCTAAAGTTAAAAGTTCAGCAATGGACAATTGAAAATCAGTAAATGTTTTATAGCTTATTCTATTAAATAGTGAAATGCAAATATAATTTAAAAAAAAAGAAACATTTTTAAGAAAAAACATTTAAATTTAAAAATCCATTAAGGGGTAGGATTCAAAATCCCCTTCAGCGCAAAACACATATGCATGCGCTCTATAAAGTTCTCGACGTGTTGTGTAGCATATCATGATTGACAGCTCTAAAGACTTTTTGTTTTTCTTCTTTCATTTATTTGACTCACAAGAAAACGTCCACAAATGGATGAATTTCCCACAGAAAGTAATCCAATGGGCTGAGGCCCGGGGACCTAGGAGGCCAGAAAAGGGCCCTCTCTTCCTATTTTCATACCATGATTCCTTTCTATCCATTTCGATCCATGACGTTCAGTCAGGGGGCAACACCGTATTGCTAGGGCGGGGGCCCCGTCATGTTGGAACTCTCTTTATGAAGGTTACATTTTCTAATAATGTCGGCAACGATTCTCTTAAGAAGTTTAATATTTGTTACCAGTTAGGAAACCAAAAAATTTATCAACAACAGAGTTATCTATAATTCCACCCCATACGTAAACTAAACCATCTTCCTTGTTTCACAATTTCCAATTGGGATTTTGTTGACTGAGTACCTTATATTATGTCGGTTCATAGTACGATCACTTTTAAAGATGATTCATCGGTGAACACTTTTTTAAAGCTTTTGCATTTTTCAAAGGGGCCAAGAAAAAAAATTTTTGCTCTTTTTTCTACCGGAACGTACCTGATACAAATAGGATAAATTTTGATTCCCCCATCTTCACAGATGTGTAAGCATACCAAGGGCTTGGTCCGGGAAAAAGGTATTTTGATGGGATCCGAACGGAAAGCAAAACGGAGCTGATTTCCCCATTGAAAAAAGGCTTATAAAACAACTCTTTTATAACTCAGCAGTCTCCAATTTTTTTCAAGTTCTCAACTTTTGCGCCTGTCGGGATACATGTTTAGATACTGTCGTTTGGACGCTCTCAACTGATACCATTCCGCCAACGTATTCACCATATCATTTTCCCCGCTGAGTAGCTGTTTCTGTCTTACAATGTATAGAGAAGAATATTTTTTGGGAGTATTTTTCAGGTGACGACTGTGATCCACTGCTGCACGGCAACCAACCCCACTTGGAGCACGTGTCCCATTTGACATTCATTTCGCTATTTATGAATAAACTAGATTTTTCCGATTTTCCATTTCATGTTTGAACCTACTTTAAATAACCCTAGAAAAAGGTTTAGGGAAATTTTTTAGAGAATCCAAACCCAAATATTTTTTCTTAATAATTTTATCCAAAAAATGGAAAGCAAAGACAAATGGATATTGTTAGGATTTTTATCCATTATAGTGTGTTTTCAGATAAACTTACATTGGGTTTTGGGACGTTTTTGCCAAATTTTATAGATATTAAGTAAATTTGAAAATCTTTAAAACTATTCGTTTCCCAAATTTTTCTTTCCGCTTAATTTGAAACACCGCATTTTGGGCCGATCACTTGAAACATTGAACGATTGAAGAACCTTTTTGTTTTAAAATAAATCGAACACACAAAGGAGCAGGCGCAGCTACGTAAGTAATTTTCCAGATCCAGCAATAAAAATGCTGGTCCCAAAGATAAAGAATTTTTTAAAAATGTATCCTGTTACTAACGGGGTGTCCAAATGGAAATGTCAACAAAAAATAGTTGGGAAACACCTAAAGTTTAATAAGCGTGGAGAGACTTCCTATTCAAAGATATTGGCTCCCAAAGAACTCCAATTAAATCAATTTTTTTAGGCAAAATTATTGAACCACCAGGTAAATTCATTTTTTTAATAAGATGTAGTATTTAAAAACTCTTCAATATATCAGTGAGTTTTTACCACAACTGCAGGAACGGGCTAGCTGTGATTCCCTGGGCCCTTTTTACCCTAAGATAAGACAACGTTTAATCATTTAAATATTGACTATAAATTTAAGTAAAATTTTTTCCATTTTGTTAATCCTTTTCAAACGTCACTTATTCTTCTGTTGTTTTGGGGGGTTTTTGAAAAGAAAAAAGGGGGATTTTTCTTCAAAAAGTTTTTCATTTTTAGTTCTTATAGGGAATTTTTTCTCCGAAACCCGCTGCCTTTCAATTTGAAAAGTAAAACCGAATCAAAACTTTTTTACGAAAACAACTCCCAATTTAGCTTTAAAAATATTACCTGCGTCACGATCTTTAGGAAATTTAAATTATGTGTTTAGAAAGTATGCCAGAAGCTTAGATGATTTTGAAGAACCTTTAAAATAAAAAAAAAAGAACAACCCCTCACTGAGGGACTAAATGAGTCCCTTCACCAACAACATAGACAGATAAATTCGAAGAGTTGCATCGATATTGTAACTCATTTCCTGTAGGAAATCTTTCAGTAAAACTGCAATACAGCATTTAGAAAAGTTTTTTTTGTAAAATAGCAAGGATATATGCTAGCTTTATTCTGATCTTAATAACCTACTATTTTTAAAAGTGAACATTTGCAATTTAAAAAAGTTATTGGAAAAATGGAAAGTGTTTTTTTTTCGCACGCGGCTACAACGATGAAGGGAGTTACAGCTAAGACAGAAAAATCTTGAGATGAAAAAATTTTTCTACCAGCGAGAGGAAAAACCAACATAATTGTAAAGATTTTTAATTAAAATATTATTTATTAACGAAGGAGTTTATACACTAATTATTTTTGCGTTTTGCAAATTTATTGTTGACGCGAGTTGCTTTTCTGTAGAAAACGTTGACGGCTGAGGCGTTGGGTTCTTGATGAGCCAATCTTTTGCAACTATGGAAGTATTTTCTTAAACCGAGAGGTTTAGTACATTGGCATTAACGATTGTTTCTGGATAGTGAACGGTGTTTCAGTAAAATTAAGTATTTAGATTGAAATATCCTGTCTAAAATTTGCTAAATTCTTGAGGTATCCTTCAGCGACTGATGTAGACTTTCAGCCTCCAAGACGTTTAATGTTGGATATTTGTTCTCCATAGTTTGCAAGAAACGTTGCAGAGGACCGGCAAAAGCTAACTTAATGTTACATTTTAGCATAGAGTCTCTAGACCATAATGTATTTGGTTTACATGTTTTTGATAAATAACAGAAATAGGCCAGAAAAATCTTTTCTTTAAAAGACTTTACACCCTTATTTTGACACCAGCTCTCAAACATAACAAATTATTTTTCATACCTGTGACGAGATTTCATGGGCAGGAGATCTATACTTGCTATTTCTGCTGCTTCGATAATTGATGCTGGTAAATGGTCGTCAGAATCCATTGAAAATGTTTCTCCAATTTGGTTGAAAAATGCGTGACAGAAAATTAATTTTTGATAGATCCATAAACAATTAGTTGGTTGCTATGGATTCTTTGATAATTTATATGGAGTTATTAAAAATATGTATACTTCGTTTCACGAGGGTTTGTACTTTCGTCATCAATTTCCTTACCTTTTTTAACAAATTAAAAATTTCAAAAACAGACTGAAACAAATTAATGACGTCAAAAGGTTGGTCGTTTCTTAAATCAAAATGGCTGCAGTTCAGCAGCTGATTTTTAGTTCTCAATTAATATCCTAAAATATGGGTTATGAAATTATGTCATTTTTTAAACTTGTCAAAAATTGTTTTGTCAAAGTAACTCGATTTATTTTCATTTTCGTATTTATTATTAGTGTAAAATGCCTCGACGGTATTCAGAAGTAACAAATATGATTTTAAAACTTATTGACTATTTCACACAGAAGAGGAGATGCAAATTAACCTGTTACCACTTACTGCAGTTTAGAGGTAAGTAGATTTGTTTATTCTTGTGGTTTGTTATTGGTTTACATAATATTAAAATGTAAATTATGACTATATTTCTTTGAAAACGTTTGTTGCTAGCAAGGTATAAGATAGCACGGTACAAAAATATTATAAAAATAAACCAATTAATAGACCGTCTTTTGCGAAATCGGAAAGAGTTTAAAATAACTGCAAACCCTTATTTCGCAGGTATTTCTGGTTTCTATGGCAACACTGTTGGCTTTAAAAATGAATATTTATAAAAATGTTGTATTCAAAGTTACTTGTTCCATTATAGCGGACTCAAAACACCCATTTTCTAAAAAATGGGGGATTTCGATGGTCTTTCATCATGAGAAACACAAAAATCAACAAGATTGAGACAAGAATAACGTTAAGTCAGGTATTTTTAGGCTGAGATAAAAGCGAATCTTGAATCCACCGATAACGCTGGTCCAATCGAATTTTTGATTTAAGCTTAGCTTTACCTTAAGAAAATTAAATTTTATTGGTCACAATCGGATCATGATAATTAAAAATTTTATTAGAAAACAATTCTGAACGTGCTCTAAAGACGCTTTGAAACGTACTTGCATCAATATTGCCTAACTTTAATTAAAAATGTGAAAAGCATTGAATTTATATGAATTAGCTACGACAACCCCTTTTTCCAAGTCATGACGTCATTGATGACGTAAGTACAAACCCTCGTGAAACGTTCTATACTAACGTTTGGATTTTAGTTAATAAATGTTATAAAAATAGTGCAAAATTATAGCAAAATTTAGTTTCTTCAAATATTTAACTATTATAAGCAAAATTAGCATATTTTCTAATAAGATACTAATTAGTGTACCAAAAACTAAAAGATTTTACTTTTCCGCACTATTGCGGGAAAGTGCTATTTTTCGCACGCAGATTAGTGCGGAAAAGTATAGTTTTCCGCACGCTTGTAGAAAAAATACATATCACTTGATGCTGTAAACTTTTTGGGTTAAATAAATGTAACTTTTTCCAGGAAAAATAAGATAGCTTAAAATACCAGTAAAGCAAATTAAAACCTACCTTGAAAGTACGAAAGTACCATGACCAAGCGTCGCAGTCAATACTTTATCCCTATTAAGTATTCTGATATTATAAAATACTGACGCCTACAGATGCTTCGTGTAGTCAGAAACCAAATATTGAAAATACCTATTTAATTATGATGGTTTAACCACAAAAACCATCATTCTTCAATAAATTTTACTAGAGAAATGATATATGTATTAAAAACAATAAAATCAACAGGTTATAAATCAATTCATAGACCACAAGACAACCGACACAAATTATTGTAATCTGTCAGCATGCAGTATAGTTCAATTTATTTTGCCCGCTGTGGCGGAAAATGCATTCGGTCTCAATAATGACAATTTAGATAAATATGCTTCAAATGCGAAACGAATACGCAAAGACAAAAATAAAATGGAATAATCTAAACAACTGCCTAGTTTCAACCGATTTGAAAAGGAGGTTATTAATAATTAATAATAAATTCCACACGTATGTTTTAGTGTCACTCATAAAGTCCGCATCAAATGTGAAATTTTTTCCCTAATTATTAATTTGGGTAAATTTTCTTTTTGCCAACAGTTTCTGCTTCAAAAATCCTGCCATCGTGTGACTTTTTTAGATGTCAAATTAAATTTCTTTTTCAAAAAATTGCAGAGATAATGTTTATATTTAATTCAAAACATGTAAAAAAATTGCATATTTTAAAATGTACACCATTTACCAATTTTAGTTCTCTATAAAATTATTCAACTTTTGTAGTTTTGATATAGATTCCGAATTTATTTAAAACCTTCTATAATTATTTTTTTATATTAAAATTAACTTTTAAATGTAATCCTGATACCTCATAATGCTGAAACAAATAATTTTGTACAACAATAGAAAATACCCCAATGAAATGCAGTCAAACTTGATGCAAATATGGTATAATTTTCACCAGAACTGACAAAACACACTTAATTTTTGTTTATTATTAAATAGTTACATTAATAATCAGACAACGTTATAAAATTATAGTTAATTTAAATACTGGTAATAAAAATGCTTTTTCAAAACTCTAATTACAATGTTAAAAACAATAATCCGTGCATTAACGATTGATCGTAACGCCACATAGGATAAGAGTGCCATAAGAACAATTTTACAAAATGAATAAAGCAAAAAATCTGTCACGTCAAGAAAGCAGTTGTTAAGAAATTGTTTATTTGTGTTCTTAATAATATATTATACAGGGTGGTCCACCACATTTGCCTCGGTTTTTCTACGAGAAATGAAAAGAGTTGGAAAAACTTTTAGCACAAGTCATATTGTAGGTCTGTGGGGAGCATATTTTAAAATTTTTTGAATATACAGGGTGACCCAAAACGAAGTAAGTATCAAAGTTATATTTTTCTTATGGAACACCTATATTTTTTTATTTTTTAGAAACTATAGACCAAATAAAAGTAAGTTATTGTTATAATTCCTATACCCAAAACTGACCGTTTCTGAAAATTTAGAAATTCAAAAATACAGACCATATTAAAATTATTTACACCTGAACAATGAAGGAGCTGCTCGAATAAATTTACTACTTAGCTTGAAGGGTTTAGTTAACTATTACATAAAAGTTTTACCTCAATATTATACAGAGTGAGTGAAAAAATTGCCAAAATTTGGACATACATTTTATTAAATAACTCCTAAAAGTTAAATGGAACACCCTATATTTAGTGGCCTATTTTGACGCAAAACTAGATTCCCTTTAAAACTATATCAGGGTTTCCTATACCTATATCCTTTACTTTTCATGCAAAAGACGTTTTTATATTTGTCTTATGAATAATTTCTTTGTCTTAAAATTGGAACACCCTGTACTGTAATTAAAAAACCTTTTTATTAAGGGCCACGTAGATTCATTAAAAGCACAAGTTTAAATTTTTGAAAATAAGATGTATCTGAAGCAAAATGCAGGCAAAAGTAAAAACTCCAATTTATAGCAATTTCTAAAATATTAAATCATTCTTTAAATTAAAATTATCGTTGAAACGAAATATGTTAACAAGCCCTTGTTTCTTAGCAAATGTATTGGACTTTATGGTAAATAAAATCCCCAAATAATTTTATAATGGGGTCAATAAAAACATACATTTCAATATGACTATCACCAAAGGTATGATTATATTTATTTTTTTTCAATAATATCAGGCTTTGACCTAGATGACGTCAATATTATTTTGCAAACAAAAATATTTGACAGTGACACTTGACTAATCAACATTATCATTAATTAAGCTACGAGTATTTAAAATATAATCGTTTTGAATGATTATACATTTTAATTAGTTAAAAATAACGAAGATGAAATGATTTTGGTAATCGTGAGTGTCAAGAAATATGTTTGATTTGCATCAAAAGTATAGCCTAGGTAATCTAACAGGCTTCATCCTATACAGTACAGAGTGTTCCATTTTTAAGATAAAGAAATTATTCATAAGTCAAATATAAAAACGTCTTTTGCATAAAAAGCAGAAGAATAGGTATAGGAAACCCCAATATTGTTTTAAGGGAATCCTAGTTCTGCATCAAAATAGGCCACTAAAATGTAGGGTGTTCCATTTAACTTTAGGAAGTTATTTAATAAAATATATTCCAAACTTTGAGGCAATTTTTTTTACCACTCTAAAAATTGAGGTAAAAACTTTATGTAATGTTAACTTAAACCCTTGCTAAGCAGTAAACTAATTACGAACAGCTCCTTATATGTTACAGGGTGTACTAAATTCCAAAATATGGTCTGTATTTTAATTTCTCTAAATTTCTCAGAAGCGGTCAGTTTAGTATGAATTATAACAATAACTCTTATTCTGTCTATAGTATCTAAAAAATAAAAAATATGTGTTCCATAAGAAAAATATAACTTGATATGTACTTGTTTGTTACCGATATTTCAAAATAATTTTAAAATATGCTCCCCACAGACCATACATACTGGTAAAAGTTTTTTTTCAACTCTTTTCATTTCTCGTAGAACCGAGGCTGATTGGTGGGCCCAAAATGTTAACATTTCAGAAGAAAATTAAAATTGTACTAGAAAATTAAAAATTGGTACGTGGATGTAAAATTTAAAAATATGCAACTTTTTGCTATAGCATTTTTCAAAATTTTGAAAGATAATGCTTTATTTTGCGATATTTTAAAAAAATGACCAATTTAGTTATTAGTTAAAAAAGTTACGTAATCATCCTAATTTGGCATGATTTTTGGTAGTTCACTGCCGACAGTCGTAGACAAAAATTTTTTCTTTTTCTATTTTAGTTTACAAAAGTAAGAGGTTTCCAGCTTGAAAAAATCATTTTTGTAGGAGACTGAACACAACACCTGAGGTCTGTTCGTTATTTAGTAATATTTTACTCTGTTTTAGACTTTTTGGACCCACCTAGCCCTAAAATACACTTTTTATAATAGCCACTCCATAAAAAAAGAATAATATAAAGTACATTATTTCTTAATAACAAACAAATCCATGTAATCTTTTAAAAATCAATATCTGTTTAACAAAACGAAAAAAAATTATTTTTTTTTAATTTTAAAATACTCTAATTTATATTGCATTAGTTTTTGAAAAATATCATAAGAACTGTTTTTAAGATAATCCGAAGTAAATACATGCCTTTCATACATGATAGATATCGACAATGTTAATTATATGGGGCTTAAAGTCAATGAGATCAAAACAAAATATATGTATGTCTCAAGACCCGACAGAGCTAGGGTAGGACAAAATGTGACCATGGACACAAATAACTTTGAAAATGTAAAGAATTTAAATACTTATGGTCCACAGTTACATCCGACAACACATGAGTGAAGAAATCAGAGAAAGCCTAAAGTCAGCCAACAGGTGCTTATACGCCCTAAAGAATATTCTAGAGTCCAAATACGTGACTGGGAGAACGAAAATCAAAACGTACCAGACCATTATAAGACCCGTGGTAATGTACGGCTGCGAAACCTGGACTCTTACTGTGCGAAATGAGGAACTTATTTGAAGATTCCGAGGAAAAGTGCTGAGGAAAATTTTCGAACCCACCAAAACCAGAATAGGCGGAGCTACCGAATTAACAGCTACAGAACTCTAAAACAAATATACAATCAGCCAGAACTGATTGACCTCATAAAGAAACAAAGATTAAGATGCTCAGAGCACGTACGAAGATAGCCAGAGGATAGAATGGTCCGCTTAATATGGGACAGAGCACCAGAAGGAAGACGATCGCTTGAAAGACCTAGATTAAGGTGGCGTAATAACTTCGGACCTCCGGTAAATGGGCATCGGGAATGGTCAAAACGTTATGGAATACCGAGACAGATGGAGGCAAATTGTTGCCAAGGCCTATCAAGGGCTGAAGCGCTACGGAGTAAGTAAGTAAGTAATGTTAATTATGTACAATTTTATTGTTTTTATCTCGTTTTAAAGACGATAAAAAAATTGTTTTTCAATTAAATAAGAGACCCTTTTATTAACCATATATATTTCAATTGTATTTAATTTTTAAGAAAAGCCGTTTTACAAGTTAAATTTAGAGGAGACATTAACTCTAAATGTTATTAGTTTTTCTACAAAGACCAGACTGCTTTAAGTTGCTTGAGATAAAAGCAAAATTTTGCAGTAATCACAAAAAGCAAATATAATCAGTAAGCATTAAAATTTCACAGGAGAGCCAACTTACAAAACCGAAAAATAAATTATTCAAAATACAATGGAAACGCCAACATAAATATTTATTGTGTTACATTTTGCTTTATTCAAACACAGTTAGAAAACATAGAATTTATTCAAAGCAAGTTATGTACGTTTTCCTTTGTCCGCTTTTTTGGGTTTTGTCCGAAATGGTAATTTAGAAAATAATTAAAAACTTAAAATATAAAATTATAAAATTTAAGAAACTTAGGTACAGTATCTCTATAAGAAATTTAAAAGTTTTATTCGTAGGAACATATTTTTAAAAAAGTGCTGGTATATTATTTAGCTCAGAGAATTCACCTTAAAAATGATTGCACACAGTTTATGGGGACTGATGAATCAAGGGTAGAATTGGCAGTAAATTATTTAGCAAATAGTTTGGCTTCTCCTTTAGGGGCTGAAATAATTTTATGTTTGACGGTTAGGGGTGGAAATGAATAGGTACATACAAAAGTTTTGACTTATGTGTTTTTTGCAAAAAAGCAGCAGGATTTGCTGCTTTCGAGAAAAAGAGGACTTGTGTTGTAGGTATAAATATCTGGCTTTATTATGGGATCAGTTGATGCAATTTTTCGTCTTTTCAGCAGCTTCCCCCATGATCATTCTGGATTCAAATATCAATTTATCGCATTTAAAAATGTATTCCGGATTAATCTGTAATTTATCGTTAAATGATATTGAAAGGACATGAATCGAGATGAAACCTCTTGCATTCTCTTTTAAAACAGATCCAATACAAAGTGTCGGAAAGAAATAGTGGATCCTACAAAGGGGGCTGTTTTATACCCCGTTTTTCACCCTTTTTACCCAAGCATATAAATATTAAGATAACGTTTCTATTTTTAAAAGTTTATAAAGGTTTTTTGGGCCACTGAATTTGAATATGATATAAGAAATTTTATTTGAGTTCTTAGAAGGGCTGAATTCACTCTTCATTCATTCTTTCTTCCCCATTTTTACTTATATGTACCATTATAAGTTTTTTGGGCCACTGAATTCGAATATGATATGAAAAAATTACATTTGAGGGCTTAAAAGGGATAAATGCCCCCTATTTTATGTTTTTTAGACATTTGATGCCTACGGGGTAGGATGGGTTCAAATTGGGGCAATTTGATCACCCGATCCCCTTGAATTTAATTTCTGACTCCAAATTCGATCCATCCAATAACTTTAGGGGGCAAGAGGAATTAAAATAGGGGTAATTAACCCCTCCGATTAATATTTCTGACATTATATTTAAATTTAGTGGCTCTAAAAAATCTATATGTACCATTAAAAATGGTACATTTAGGGTGGAAAACTTGTTTTTAGCAAAATGTATGTTTTAGAAGTTTAGGGGTAAAAAAGGGTAAATTTATTCCTTCTAAGCCCTTAAATGTAATTTCTAATATTATATTTGAATTCAGCGGCCCAAAAAAACCTATATAGACTATTTAAAATAAAAGAAAAACTGTCCTTTTAAGGGTGTAGGTGGTCAAAGAAGCAAAAAAAGCAACACAAAACTTGCTACCGAAGAAATCGAGAGATGCCTACGACAGAAAATTTAGCAAATTACTAAGCTAAAAGACAGAAAGCTATGTAGAACTTATTAATGAAACTGTGCTGCTTGGATACTTTGGTGACGTCTTTATGCCTGCACGGGTATAAAGTGCACTATAATGTAGTTGGTAATTAAGCAATAAAAACACAATAAGGAACTAGTTTGACATAAAAACAGTAATACTCATAATTTATTTTAAACATCTTATGTATACAGAGTGATTTATGAGGAAATGTCAATACTTCAGGTACGTAGTCAGGGTCCAAAAATAAACATAAAAGTATTTACAAACATGGGTCCGCAAGGCATTCGTTTCCGAAATACAGGGTGTTAAAGTTTTTATTTAATTTTTTAATTTTTTAAATAAAATCTATGATTATGTAAATATTAAAGTAAAGATTGGTATCCGGGGTTTTTTTTGATATGACGGACTCGAACCTAATCTTAGTACGGCTCCTACTTGTAGGGGGTGCCACATACACGTCTTTTTACCATTTTTAAGTAAATTAAATATTTTTTTTTCATTTTTACGTCAAAGAGGTATAAATGTTAAAAGTTGATGTGAGTAACCGTTTTCGAAATATTTGGATTTAAAAAAATTACGAGGCATCTGATTTTATTATAGCAAAATTAAAAAAAATAAAACAAAATGTATAATTAAACAATATGTATTTTAATTTTCAATAAAATTATTTTTTTTTAATTATGTTCAGCAAAACATAAGTTAGGTATAATTTTCTTTAAATACACATAAAGTGCCTATGCATGTACTTTAACACCCTGTATTTCGAAAACAAAGGTCCTGCGGACCCATATTTGTATAGACTTTTATGTTTATTTTTGGACTCTGACTACGTACCTGAAGAATTAACATTTTCTTATAAATCACCCTGTATATTATACGTGCATAAAATTTTGGTACGACCTTGTATTACATTTTTAAGTAAATTAAATAATTTTTTTGTCTTTTTTTTGTCAAAAAGTTTTACATGTTAAAAGTTGATATGAATAACCGTTTTCGAGATATTTGGATTTAAAAAAATTACGACGCATCTGATTTTATTACAGCAAAACTAAAAAAAATAAAACAAAATGTATAATTAAACAATATGTATTTTAATTCTCAATAAAATTATTGTCCTTTAATTATGTTCAGCAAAACATAAGCTAGGTTTTATAAATTTCATCAAATACACATAAAGTGCCTATGCATGTACCCATATTTGTATAGACATTTATGTTTACTTTTGGACCCTGACTACGAAAATTAACATTTCCTTATGAATCACCCTGTATATTATACGTGCATAAAGTTTTGTATGCATTACGGGCATAACTGGTTTTTAAGATAACACGGCGCTTTTCTTTCGAAATAACTTCTCGAATCATAAAAACAGTATAGTGCACTTAATACATAAATACCTATTAAAACTAATTATTCCCATTGTAAAAAAATAATATATATGTTATTAAATACAATAATCTTTGAGAAACGAAAGTAAAGATTGGCTTTTTTATATTAACACATTAAAGCTTTTACAAGGGCAAGTAATGTAATTAATTTTCCGACCTGTTTCCTTCAGCGTCTACTTAGTGAAGAAATATGTTTACCAAATATTAAGATAAAGGGGGAGAAGTGGGTAATTAATGAATATTAGAACAACAAAGAGAAAGGTGGTAATTGATTTTCAAGTTTATCCAACTCTGAGTGCTTTCGTCTTGGATGTGGGGAAAATTGAGTTGGTGAAAAAATAAATAAAAGTCCAAAATCGTTAAAAATATGTTATATTTGTAAGGTGAGTAATGCTACAAAATAAAGTTTTTTTATTTCAAAAAATAAATTTTATTTAATAAAAATATAATTAGAGGGTATTTTATTACCATTTCTATTGTGTTATTGGAAAATGAGTCAGGCCTTAATAAATCAGGTTACAGATTTTCGAAATTAATAACCAACCATGAATTTGTTTATTAAAATTTAAAATAATAATAATATTATTTTTATACCAGATGACCTAGCAGGCAATCGAGCCGCATAGTCATGGCCAAAAATCGAAAATCGAAGTGTCAATGTGGGGGTATTTGAGTTTCTCAATAGTTGGGTTGGTACCTCAAGCTCTGGGAATGACCGCTACGGAGACCGAATCGCCAAAGTAGCTCGCGCACGGTGTAGCGTAACATAACCATAAATTTATCAGTTACCGGAGCTCGGTCGTGCCACATTTTCGCCGTAACTTTTTAATGCGTATAACTCATAGATATATAAGTAAAGGGAGATATAACCGTTCATTCATAAATTGGCTTTTGTTGTATATCAAACATTCATAATGTGTAAGAAAAAAGGGCTCCCCCTAAAAAAATTCCTGCCCGGCAACGTCGCAAATGTTTAGGCGCAAAGCATGGCGGGCCCCTTTGGGGTAGTTCCGTTTCCAAAAACTATTTATCCATAGAAAATTACTAAAGTAAATTTTTTTGTATTTATCTAAAAATATCTATTTATGAGACTCCAAATAAAGTGCCATGACAGCTTTTTTGTTCTGTTTCCAAGGAATGTGCAAGTAAATAAAACCTATTGGTTCAATACAATAATTAAACTTTATTTATCATATAAAGCGGCACTTCTGAAAACTGGCATTGTTAACCGTTAACCATACATAATAAAAAGCTCAAATCTGTTTTTTAACTTTATTGCAATTGCCGGGTTTTTTTTCTTTATTGCTATCCACCGATTTTTATAGATTTAATTTTATTAAACAAAGGGATAACAGATCATCTGACAGCCACCCTCAAAGTCCACTAATGAGATCAAAAACGCATGCAATACCATTTTTAAAAGTGAGAGGAGGAAATTAAGAGACCAAAAAATGTTTAGTTCAGTAGGAATATCAAAATATAATTGGGAAAATTTCATTTTTCTAAATTAAATAGGTATTTTTAACTTATTGTATTCAGTAACAATATTAAAGTATTCTTAATTAATCCAAGAATATTTAACTAACTATTCATTTCTATTTGTGATAATATCACAAGGATCAAAATAATTTGAAAGATTTTGACAATTTGTGATAAATGCATATTCTTTTCAAATCCAAGTAGGGAAAACCATTTTTTTTCTCCCCAGGTCAACAGGAAACCTTAAAACAAATTTTATACTTGAAATCGTTCATATGCTATATTAATCTAATAAAAAAGTTTATAACAAAAACTATACCTTGATGGTTACTTTCAATCGATTATAAAATAATTAAACAATTTTTTCGTTATTTATATAATTAATTTGTATGCTAAAATAAGTAAACAATCGTTGTTAATCTACACAAAAATATAACATAAAAGGTATTAACAACAAAATGTTAATTGTTCGCCATGTTATTGAACGTCAATAAAGTGGAATGAAGTTTTAGAAAAGAACTGTTTAAACTTACCTGTGAAACGAAAGATTTTTATTACGAGAATCCAGTTTTCCACAAACCTGGCACTTGACAACCATTTTTTAGTCTGTTTATTAAAAACAATACATAAAATATTAAGAAAATCCTCTTATAACCGCACTTTAAAAACACAAATCTCTCTAGCTAGTTTAAACGAAATGCAACACCGCCTCACAACACAAATAAAAATTTACTACTAGCTGACCGACGACCTTCGTGCCCCTTTAGCGTACAAAAATTATGAATAAACTACAAAAAGCAGTGTTGCCCATCTTGACCGTTAATATTCCGTTATGATTATTTTTGAGAACAATATTAATAAAGCAAAATAAAATTAACTAAAAAACATATTTCTGTCGCTGCTATTAAGTGATTGCATAACGACATGTTATGATCTATGATCTCTTTAAGAATTTAAAAGAAAATATTAATAAAGCAATATCCTAAAAATTCGCCAATAAAGGACAATCGGCAAGGGTGCATGTGTATCAAGCACGTTTGACCATCAAGTGATCTAGAGAGGTAGACACTATTTCAATGTTTGATTGCTTTTAATTGTAAACAGTTTTATCTCCCTTTACTTATATATCTATGGTATAACTTTTTAATCGTTTAAGATTTGTTAGTCATTCTATTGGAAAAATCTAAACTAAGGTAAGTACATTACATAGATTTTCATGATGTGGGTTTGTTCAGTGTTTAATTATAAATAATAAAATGCTATTTTTAATACTGAAAATAAAAAAAAAACAATGTTTAAACATATAAAAGTTAAATCCTCCACGACCCTCCACTTTGAAACTAATTGTACATTGTTCTGTAAACATGTTTAAACAAAAAATAACTGCTTTAAGCTGCTCTATTTTTTAAATTACACTTTGTCTGCAATAATGCATAATTTTGTTATAAAGCATTAAAAAATATCGACAAGACTTTGCGCGCAAAACAAGTCGAATTGAAAATATGCAAGACGTCTTTTTCCGACTTTTGGTCTCCTCAGACCCACTAATATCTAGCGTATGTAAATTCACCAAGTATTAATTCGCAAATTAAATTCACAATATTGCTAAGCAGTAGTGAAGAAAAAAGCGAACAATCTGATTCAGAGTTTTAAGTAGTTTTTGTACGTATCTTTGTATATAATTTATTCTTTTTAATAATTCAAACAAAAGTAGTGAAATTAATTTTTTTTTCGAATTTTTATTATTCTAGAATATGTACATATCATATTCTTTGCAGCAAATGATTCCTGAAAACAACTCTTATATTGGATCCGTCATTTTTTTTTCGAGAAAGATGATATGAAATTCAAAATCAGGAACCTCAATACCTTAATTTATACCAAATTCGAAATCGGGGACGTCAATAACCTTACTGTACCCATTTTCCAAACTATTTTGATAAATTAAAAGAGTTTTTTTTACTTTTAGTCCGCCATATTGAATCTGCTATTTAAGTTAAAAAAAAATATTATCAAATTAAAAACTAGAAACCTTAAAAACCTTAATGTACTCACTTTCTAAACTATTTTCACGGGTTTTCGATTTTTGGCCACGAAATCTTAATTTGGCTTCGCTGTGAGCCGGTCAGATAGCCGCCTTCTTAACCAGAAGTAACTAATTTTTATACCACCTTGTATGTTTGTCGATCCTGAGAAAAAAACAATAATTTCCCCTATAGACGCACAAAAGAATGCTAAATTTTTGGTAATAGGTTTGGTCTATCGCTTATTTGAGCGGGCGTCCATTGAGAATAAATACGTTCACACGCTCATACACACGACTGGCAAACCAATTTCTTAGGTGCAAAGATTTTCAGTGTGATAAAAGGAGATGTCAATTTAATAGGCAAAGGCTTAAGCAAAATAAGGACAGAAAAATCTTTCTCCTTCTTCCGGCCCAACAAGAAGAGGGGAATACTGTGGGTAGGGCATTTGTGCGACGATCGACAGGAGAGTTGCAAATTTATAGGGAGTTCCTCCAAACGTAGGAATCTTATAAACATGCGGGGACAAATTGGGGAATAAAATTTATGGGGAATCGTGGGGAATTAAGCCATAAACATTTTTTAAATAAAATAAATTTTGAAATAATTTAAACATGTATAATTTATAAATAATTTTTATTTGTTTTGTAATATTTTACTTAAATTTAAATAAAATTAATAATGTGTATTAACATCTTTAATTAATTTCTCTAAAGATTATAATTATTTTTCGTTAAATTTAGTTTCAAAATAAAGTTTTATTTAAATTATCGCGCTATTATAGAGAATGAGAAATGAGTAGGATTTTTTAAATTACTAATGGAAATGTGGTAAATTTTAATTTTGCATGAGAGTTGAATCCATTCATTTTGAATTTTTTCCAGCCCGCGGAGGTATTGAAGTGTTTACAAGGGATAGTTTCAAAGGTAATACCGGTACAATTATTTTTTTATGGCCTCTTTATGACTAAAGGATAATCGTCTAAAAAATTCAGATGGGTTTCAGAGTTGGATCGATTTATTTTGATTTTTTTGAGGCCGCTTGAGGTACTTAAAAAGGGTGGTTCCAAGGGTAGTAGGGTCTAACTATTTTTATATGGCTTCTTTATGACTCTAGTGTGATTGTCAAAAAATTTCAGACAAATATGAAAGTTGGATCGATTCATTTTGAAATTTTTTAGCCCGCGAAGGTATTTGAGTGTTGACAAGGGATGGTTCCAAGGATAGTACCGGTCCAATTATTTTTATATAGCTTCTTTATGACTCTGAGACATTTGCGTAACAATTTAGACGGGTATGAGAGTTGGATGGATTTATTTTGATTTTTTTTCAGCCCGCGGAGGTACTTAAGTGTTAAGAAGGGGTGGTTCCAAGGGTAGTACCAGTCCAATTATTTTTATATAGCTTTTATATGACTCTAGGTCATATTTCTTCTTACTTACATCAACTAAACTGGCCTTTAACAAAGTACCTATTATTTTCATAAAATTTTCATTAGTCAAAGTCGGAAGCATCATGTTTAATTTTAAACAGAAAGGCACACAAAGACATACATACATCCAAAGTAAAAATTTACATAATTAAAATTTTAATATTATACAGCAAAAGAATTATAAATATTACAATGAATATGAACTATTTTACACAGAAATAATTCCTAATTTCTGGTACCATTTTTAATAATTGTAGTGTGCTGTAATTTCAATTGATCTGCTTAATGCTAATTTGGGTAAATAGATTTTTTATATTTAAAAAAAATCCAAAGTAACTGGCAATATTTTAAGAAACAAAATTAAGACAGCATTAGTGAATTTGCCCATTTAATACAATAATTATCACATCATTAATTTGTTTTATTTCTCCTTGTCTTACAAAAAGCAATTCATAATTAAAAGAAACACAATAATAAATTATTAAATTTTAACCAGTTTGTGACACCTAATTATTACAGACTGTCAACGCTTTAAACCTTATCAAAAAATAAAGTTAGCGGGAGCTGCGCCGCCTTTAAAGTAATTATTAATAACATCGTGGAGGTTGAATATTGATTTTTCAGCTTAAAACCTGCACGCCAGGCAAATTATATTTTATCAAAGATAATACTACTACGGATAAGATAAACCATTCAATGCTATATTTTTGATACCCCTAATGGACTTTGGCTAACGCGAGCCGATGTCCATCGAGAGATTTTTGCGCTATCCTTGAACGAAAGTTAAACAGTGTTGCCGGCGGTCACTATTGGCGTGATGAAACGCGACTAGAAAAACACAATCTGTTTAGCCGCCCGCTTTCGCTACTTCGTGTTCCGAATAAGGTACAAGCAAGGAAGTTTAAAGGTGTATGGAAGAATTTTCTGTAAACAAAATTGTCCAGGCGTGCAGGGCAGCGGGAATAGGGGATTGGCCCCGAGTTTGCGCAATGAATAGTAGGTCAGAGCCAGACTTCCATAATTCTTTGTTACTATCTATAAAGTTGACATCATCAAATGTCAAATTCAAGCACTCACTGTTTTTGCATAAAATTGTTGGTTTTTTAAACGATACTACCATAGAATATTTAAAATTATTGTGTAATATTAGATTTTATATCATCTGATATAATATGGAAAAGAATAGATGGCGCCACTTTACAGCCTTCTATTTAAATGGTCGATATTTTTGGGAGTTTTGTATTTTTACCAAAAATCTTTGTAAATAAATAAACACGATTTTTAAAATAAATTTCAAACATTGTATGCTAGTTTCATGTACTTATCACCAATTTTGTGATAAAAAAAAGGGCAAAATAGTGTAAATGAGTTTAATCTAATCCTCAGATTGTGGTTGTACATTAAAAAGTTAAATTTTTATAACTGCTTTTTAGGCATTTACTTTTCACTAATAACAAACATTCATGAGACAGAATAACAGTGGTTAAAATGTTTAGTAACCTTTGGTACCTAGGTATCCATTGTAACAGTAAGCGGTAATCCGTTAAATATTATGTGTCTACAGTATTTGAGCTTAAAAATTGATAATGTAAGTTTAAACCAAAATCTAATTTCTTTTAAAACAAATACAGAAAAAGCAAAAAGAAACTTTAACATAAAATTGTAATTTCTTTTATTCAATTAGAGGGACCTGTATATAATAAAAGTTGCCTGGTCTGCCCAGTAATTAACAATTTTGACCCTTAAAAAGAATGTACTAAATTGTTAAATGAAATAAAATAAGTACCTAAATGTAAACCTTATTTCTTTTTAATAACCCACAGAAACACACAAACATTGTAGAAATTATCTAAAAGATAGTTAAGATTGCCTTACTTTTGTCACTGCTTTTTTCCTATGAATTTTAAATTTTCTATTATTCAATTGATATATTATCATTTTTTTTTTTCTAACGTAGTCTTATGAAGCACTATTTAAATATAAGAATACACCTAAAGTAAACGTGTATTTTTTTACTAGTTTGGGGGGACAACCATCAACCTCTGGTCATTTTGTTATATTATAAGTAACAAACAATAAACACAATTATAGTCACAAAGGTTTTATCTACCCAAAAAAAAACTAACAACCACAAAATATAATTACAAAAAAGCAAACAATCAAACTAATACGGCTCTCATAAAGAAATGTGTTCCTAACTACACACTGATTTATCAGTGTGTAAGAAAACAACACATTAATATTCGTGGAATTTACAGTTTTTTCATACTGGGCTGGACATTTTTGACCCGATGGTCATAGCATTGGGCTTCCATACCCCTTTTAAACTTCCTTGGGTAAAAGCGACAGACTTTTAAAATGTCGCACGTTTGTTCGCTGGGGCAGGGTTACCGACTTAATTTTTCGCATTTACGAAAGCATTGATATCTTCGAACTGATTCAAAACGCCCCATTTAAATGAACCATCTATTCGTAGTAGTATTATCTTTGTTTTATTCTACTAAAATCCCATAATTATAAAAAGTGGTTACAAATAAAATCTATGTTGAAAGACTTGGCTTTTTAAATGTAAAACCATGTCAATCACAACAATAATTATTAGGAAAAAACTTTATTACTTTAAACAAGATCAGATTGTCTTTATATAATTAAATCAGTCATAGACAACTTCATAAAATTTATTTTAATATAAAAACAAGTCAAATCTTTTTTTTAAACCATCTCTTAAAATTTTTTTTCAGGAAAAATCGTTTTGGCCTAATTAAGATTTAAAGTATACGCCTAACCTTTTAAAATTGACGTTAGACCAAAAAGGCTTCTTACGACACGGGATGTCTTAAAGTTTTAATATTTTTTTGCACCGTTAAGTTATTTCATTGATAGCAACATAACAAATCCAAAGGGTAATTAGGTATATTGTCAAAATTTACCGCATTTGTCACAAAGAAATTATATTTGACAGAAAACAGGATGAAGTTCTAAAATATCTTCATTATCATTTGAAAACAAAACACCTGGTAAGTCATTTTTGAACCAATGTAATACACCCAAGGAAGTTTAAAGGTGTATGGAAGCCCAATACTGTAGAACAAAATTGTCCAGGCGTGCAAGGCAGTGGGAATCGGGGGATTGGCCCCGCGGAGTTTGCGCAATGAATAGTAGGTCAGAGCCGGACTTCCATAATTCTTTGTTACTATCTATAAAGTTGACATCATCAAATGTCAAATTCAAGCATTCACTGTTTTTTTTTTAACAATATTACCATAGAATATTTAAAATTATTGTGTAATATTGGATTTTATATCATCTGATATAATATGAAAAGAATAGATGGCGCCACTTTACAGCCCTCTATTTAAATGGTCGATATTTTTGGGAATTTTGTATTTTAACCAAAAATCTTTGTAAATAAATAAAAACACTATTTTTTAAAAATAAATTTCAAACATTGTATGATAGTTTCATGTACTTATCACCAATTTTGTGATAATAGTGTAAATGAGTTTATACTAATCCTAAGATTCTGGTTGTACATTAAAAAGTGAAAATTGTTATAACTGCTTTTTAGGCATATACTTTTCACTAATAACAAACATTCATGAGACAGAATAACAGTGGTTAAAAATGTTTAGTAACCTTTGGTACCTAGGTATCCATTGTAACAGTAACCGTTAAATATTATGTGTCTAGTTGTCTACAGTATGTCGAGCTTAAAAAGTTGATAATGTAAGTTTAAGAAACCAAAAATCTAATTTCCTTTTAAACAAAATGCAGAAAAGCAAAAAGAACTTTAACATAAATTGTACTTTCTTTTATTCAATTAGAGGGACCTGTATATATTAAAATTTGCCTGGTCTGCCCAGTAATTAATAATTTTGATCCTTTAAAAGAATGTACTAAATTATAAATGAAATAAAAGTATAAATGTAAACCTTATTTCTTTTTAATAATCCACGGAAATACACAAACATTGTGGAAATCATCTAAAAGATAGTTAAGATTACCTTACTTTTCTCACTGCTATTTCCTATGAAATTATTATTTTCTATAATTCATAATTGATATATTATTATTTATTCCGTTACCTAACGTTACGTCTCATAAGAAGCACCTAATTTAAATATAAGAAATACTTACCTAGATTTGCAAGACAAAACCATACAACCTCTAGTCATTTTGTTACGATATTATAAGTAACAAACAATAAACACAAAATTATAGTCACAATTTAATAAACACTAATCACTAAAATAAGAAGGTTTTTATCAATCCAAAAAAACTTCTGCAACCACAAAATATAATCACACAAAGCAAAACAATCGAACTTAATACGGCTCTCATAAGAGTATAATGTGTTGCCCTAACTACACACTGATTTATCAGTGTAAGTAGGCAACACATTAAATTATTTCGTGAAGTTTCGTTATTGCGCAAAATCGGCGGGGCCAACTCTGACAGTTATTTTCATACTGGGCTGGACATTTTTTGATCGAATGGGCCATGGCATTGGGCTTCCATACACCTTTAAACTTCCTAAATACACCTCTTCTTGAGGTAGTTTTGTAAAACGAAAATGAACAGGTTATAGTATTTTACACTTTAAATAAACAAAGAAAATACACTTATCCATGTATAAGCTTTGCTAAGCATTATATTTACTTCGCTCTCATTCAAGATTTAATATTGAAACTTAGCTGCAGTGGCCTGTGTCGATCAGGCCTTGTGAATATTTTTGTTATATTTAAATTTTAAATGCTTGTAACTTTGTTATGAAATTTAATACAAAAACAAGATTTAACAGAAGTGTTATTTGCGTATAAAGGATTAAACTTATCAATTAAAAAAATTGTGCAAGGGACCTTTTTATGTGCTAGAACATATAAGTTGTCTATTGACCAAGCCATTTGTTATAAAAGAAGGGTTGCTGGTTTGATGTTCGAGATGGCAGGTATGTCTTTACTAACGCCTTTCAAAAAGATGTGTACAAAAAGAATGAGGCTATGCGTGTATTTTTGCTTTTTTTTAAATAAATTATGTTTTTTTGAACATTTTTACGTAAAATAGGTTCCTTTGGTATAAAGTCGTAAGGTCCTTGAAGATGGTGTTATTAAAGTGGTTTTTATTTAATTTTTACAATACAGGAATTAACTTCTACGTATAAGTTAGAGTGATTGGAGGTCACTTTTTGAAAAAATCAGGTGACCCATATTGCAACCAGTAGCGTGGGAACAAAGGGTTGGTTCGTTATTTAGGGTCATATTTTTTTCGCCGAGTGTATTTTCGCTATCTTTTAAACCAATTATGTTTCTTTAAATATTTTTACGTAGAAAAGGTTCCGGTATAAAGTCGTATAGTCGACGGTTTTCGAGATAAACCGACTTAAAAGGACGGCTGCAGGGCGTAAATACAGTAACAGGCTATGTTATAAAAATAAGAAGATGCTTAAATACTATTTTTTAATGTAGTTATTCTTTTACACTAATTGCCAAAAAGGAAATTGAATTTACCGGTACCTACTACATTGGGTACATTTTTAAATTCATTTTCAATTTTCAAAATTACTGTATTTACGCACTGTAGCCGTCCTTTTATCTCGAAAACCGTCGACTATACGACTCTATACCAAAGTAACCTTTTTTACGTAAAAATGTTTAAAGAAACATAATTGGTTTAAAAGATAGCGAAAATACACTCGGCGAAAAAATATGACCCTAAATAACTAACCACCCCTTTGTTCCCACGCCACTGGTGGCAATATGGGTCACCTGATATTTTTAAAAAGTGACCTCCAATCACTCTAACTTATACGTAGAAGTTAATTTCTGTATTGTAAGTAGATCCCAATAAATTAAATAAAAACCAGTTTAATGGCACCATCTTCAAGGACCTGTAGCTCCCTCTGGAAGCATTTCCGGATCTATGTTAATATAATCTTTTTTTCATATATATTTATGTAGAATCGTACTTTAAAATTTTTCATCGTCATTTCCGGACACCCTGTATAACTTTGTAAGTATTGGTCATAGAAAAAGGTAACAAAAAAATTTGTAGTTAAATTGCCTATAAGATAGAAGGGATTAAAAAACGAAAATACATTACGCTTTTTTGCAAAATAGCAATACAAACAAAGTTTTTTGCATGTTTTTTAAAGCCTTTTAGATTTATTAAATGACCTTTATATTCGGCGAGCAAAAAATGTCATGCAATATTAAAAAATTATGCCAAATTTTGTTAAAATCGTTTTGGTAGTTTTTACACAATAATGTTTTAATTTAATTTCTTTAAAATAAAGAACGAGCTTACATAAAGCATCTTGGTATAAGTAAGCAACCTAAACTGTTTAATTCCTGCAAAATACATAAATGCCTTAATCCAATAACTTATTCAATCAATGATCAAATTATGCAATTTAGGTAATCAAAACTTACCGAATTACGTGCTGGACATCCCAAGGCGATCGAAGGGAGGAAGCGTGTTTCTAAATTAGCTTTCTAACTGTGTACTAGATAAACTGATTCCTAATTTATTTAGGAAATTACAAAATAGAGGACAAATTTATATATAATTAGCCCAGGTGGATGTAATTTCACTAAACATATTGTTATTTCCATAACACTAAAATCTTGGACTTTCATTGTCTTTATCGGTTAATTGATACACAACGTTTCGGTAAGTGATGTATCTCCGTCGTGTGTAGTATTTGTTGTTTACAGAAGCTTGACCAATTTTCATGATTCAGCAATTGCTGTCAGATATTAGATTAGATTAGATAATTTGAGCGGAGATGGCAAAAATGACCTCCACCTTACCAGATTTATTGTGGTTTCTCCTATCATTCTTTAGAGTACCTTGTCCAGGCCCGTCTTCTTAACTAGACTCCAGAGTCTTGACACTGACCACTCCATATATCTTGCCGGTTTTGGCTTTTCCTCACCAAGCCTAGTAAACCTAAGCCTACATAGTGCTTCCCAGTGGCACCACACATGTACGGCTGTTTCTTCAGCCTCCTGGCAGAAAAAGACCTACCAGGCTTTAGGTGCTTGTTGAGTTTGCAAATGTCCTGTTAGTTGACCTACCGTTATCCTTACGACTTTACGACTGTGGCTCAGTAGGTCCGAGGTAAACTTGGCCGAGCAGGTCTTAATGAACTGCTTTGCCTGTCTTGTCCTGGTGTTTGTAACCACCAGCTTTGAAACTCTCTGTCTACACAGCTCTTAATAGATGCTTTAAGGAGGCCTGCCGAGATTCCACAGAATAGCTCAGGGCCATCGTTTCATGCTGACTCTTTGTGGGTCCTTCGTATGGTCCCTTGGGCCTGGTACCCATACCGTAATTTTGTTTTCCAAGCCGACTTTTTCAGGGCCTGTATACATTCCCCTTTTAGAATTAACTTTTGGAGAACCGATGCCCTTTTAGGTTGCATCTTCTAGTAAATGACGATGTTTTTTCCTTTAATCCTTTTTCTTTAATCACCCGGACAATGCATTTGCTGCGATTTCTGCTTGGAAAACCGTGGCGTGCTGCCAAGACTTAAGGTTATCTTTCTCTAGGCTTTTCTCCATAGATGCCAGCTTCTACCCCTTTGTTGGTCTTGAAGACATCTGTATACCAGATATGATCGGCTTTGATTGGAGGGCCTTTTTTCCAGTCTCCCTATCGGGAATGAAATCCGAAAGTGTCTGTTAAGATGAAACGGGTTACCTGTCCGAGGGATCTCAACAATGAGCTGACCTTTGGTCCCTTATTTCGGTTTTTGGTTAAATTGAACTTTAACCTCATTTGAGTCTATAGAGTACCGCCTTGTCAGATATTTGGAATGTCGTTACTGGCCTTGCTTAAAACACTTTGGTTGTTTAATATTACTGCTTTTTTAAATTTCCTTTTTTCCCAGTTTTTACTTTTTTGCTTCCCACCATTGTATGCAGCATTGTTTTGACCATGCGTGTTAAGCAACTCATAATTTGACGTTTTATCTCGTTCCGTGTTTTTTTTTTAAGTAATCAGTGAGTAAATGAGTCAGTCAGTTAGTAGTAAAGTGTGCGATTTTCAGAATCGAATATCTCCTGACATAACATTTTTAATTTTTTTAGGAAGTAATTAAAATAATTATGAGGATTTACATACGAACTCTTTTACCTTTATGTGAAACAACAACAAAGTTATGATGGGAGAAAATACGTTAAAACATTTCGTGTAATATACACACTGCGAGCATCAGGTCGAAACTTGGCCTGGTACGCCTAGCTTAAGAATATAAGAATGTACAATACAATTACAAAATTTACTGTCATTTAGGCTAAGAATTATTATCGGCTTGATAAAATAATGTAGTTCTCTTAAAATCGTGTAAGGGTTAAACTTAGAAGTTACAAGAGCTGCCCAATTCAGAAAATTCTGATACAAACCAGAATTTTATTACGAAACAAAGAAGTTAACATATGTGCCAGTCTTAAAATATAGGGATTAATAGGTACATATATAAAAATCTCAGAGACTAAGCCCCTAAAAGAGAAATCATTCTTCTCACGGATAAAACAAACGTTGCCGTCTTATTTGAAAATTAAACATATCTTGAATGTCTTGTGGCAAAAATATACCTATCTTGTATAAAGTTATTTTTTCTTGGCCAAGTGATTTAATGACGACATAAATAAAATATTAGTCAGAAACAGTACCGTAAGATGGGGTGAATTCGGACGACCGGGGCGAATTCGGACACTCCGTTCTACGCTGAATGTGGTGGGGATATTCATGTAGAGAAACGTTTTAACTTGCTAGTGACGACTGAGGAGCGTTCGGGAGAGTATTGTCAGTACTGCCAGATATCAGGTCGGATGAATTGAAAGTTTATTTATCGGACTGTGGAGGATAAAATATTTAATAAAATTTGTGTTTACAGATATTCTGAAAAACTTAACTTTTTAGTCTCGGGTACCTATAAGGTAAGGCTATAATATTTTTTGTTTGGTGGTGTGTTATTTATTTATGAGTTGTTTTTGCATGAGCAAAAAAAATATGTACCTGTTTTTTTTATATAAATTTTGATTGCGAATTTTACTTACAGGCGGGGCGAATTCGGATACGCAATGGTACGAAAATATAACCGCAAATTGGGAATTTCTTTTATGAATTACTCATCGGAAAGCCTTGAAAAGGCTCTAAATGATATCCGGACCAAAAAGAAGAACTATGTCAAGCTTCTGAGTATTATAAAATACCCAAGTCAACCCTCTCGGATAAATCTAGAAAGAAACACATGAAAAAACAAGATGGCCAGACTGCTCTCTCGGAAACTGAAGAACAATTATTAGTTGTTGGTATACAGAAAATTTGCTGAGTGGGGATTTTCTTTGACAAGAAGAGATATCAGATTACTTGTCCAACGTTATCTTGAAAGAAAAGGACTAAAGGTGGCATCATTTAAGCAAAACCTTCCTGGATATGAGTGGTTCAGCAACTTTATGAAACGGCACAAATCTTTAACAGAACGACTTGCTCAAAACATAAAACGTGTCAGGTCTCGTGTTGACCGCACCATAGTATCCCAATACTTTGACAATTTAAAAAATGTTTGCGGATGTACCACCTCTTAACATCGTAGATTACGATGAAACAAACATGTCAGATGACACGGGACGCATAAAAGTTCTTTTGCAAAAGGGATCGAAGTATGTGGATCGAATAATAGACTCCACAAAAGTAGATTCTACTCTCCTACCCCATATATTGTGTACAAATCTACCCACATCTACGACACGTGGATGGAAGGTGGCGTACATGGCGCTCATTACAAAAGAACCAAAAGTGGTTGGTTCGATGGACCAACTTTTGAGGATTGGTTTGATAAAATAGCCATTCCATATTTCAAGAACCCAGAAGGAAAGAAAGTTTTAATCGGCGACAACCTTTGCTAGCCATGTATCACTACACGTTTTAACAACTTGTGAAAAATATGACATTGAATTTGTATTGTTGCCACCAAACTCGAATCTCTTACAACCACTAGATGTGGATTTTTTGCGCCACCAAAAAAGCGTGGCGAAAGGTACTCACCGAATGGAAAGAAAAGCACAAAGGTTGCCTTCCCAAGTCAGAATTCCCAAAAGTCTTTAAAAATATGATGAATGAGATGGGGGATGGCCCAAGAAACTAATATAAAGTCAGGTTTTAAAGCGACGGGAATCTACCCATTAAATCCCCAAGTAATTTTAAGAAAATTCCAGAATCCCAGACCATAACTGGAGATTTTTTTGTGTGGACGAAGTCCTTTGAGGAATTATTAAAAGAAATGAGATTTGTAGAGACGCCGAATTTAGAGGAAAAAAACATACAGTTGCTCCTGGAAAGTCTATCAAAGCCGTCACATTGAGATGCATCACATCCTCTCCACTTCCATCTAGCCAAAATGCGGCCCCTTCCCACGAAACACAGTGAAAGTGATCCTGAAAACCCCGAAATTGATGCTGAGAAGAGTAAGGAAATGCATACAGTAGACAAGAACTCGTTTATTATTGAAAAATTACAAATGCCAGACAGACCATCAAATTTTATGTGGGACAAGAAGAAGTCCCGAAAAGAAAATTTGTTTAAGTTTTTGAAAAAAACAAAGTTCTCAAAAATCGGGACTTTTTTATTTTCCACATATAAAAGATAAATGTTGTAGAGGTAAACAAATGTGAGGTTCTGAAAATAAAAAAATTGAGAAGAGAGAGATTTCAATTTAGACCTATAAGTAAAATTTTGTTTTAAATGATTTCATCTGAAAACCAATCTAAAGGGATTTTGTTTTTTTTATAGTGTAAGGTTTTTACATAATTTTTGGGGAAAAACTGCCTGTAAAAATAAAAATGCTTTTTACCAAAGAAAAATATTTTAAGTTTATTTTTAGAGTGAAACTTTTATTTTTAAATTAAAGTTTCTAAACACTCGTAGTTTTTCTAATAAAAAAGGTACCATCTCCCCCAACCTTGAAAATGATCCCAGTTTTTACATATTTTTTTTTTTTTTGAAATAATTCTGTCCGAATTCACTCTACTACGGTCTCAACTCGGATTATATAAAAAATATGGTATCGAATTAACCCTCCCTTTGGGAATTCAGACAGTATATATAGAAAAAATAAAATGGGCGCCCACATTTGAAACATTTTTTTAAGTTATCAATAGTCAACATATTAATGATTATATATTTATTTTTTTTTTTTAAAGTAATACAAATACAACCTTTATTTACAAAAACCTCAAAAATCGTCCGAATTGCCCCATTTTTGGTAATTTAAAGACATCTATAATCTTCCCCCCCAAATGGAATACGATTTTAGTGTCCTTCATAAAAAAAATTCTAACTCAGACCGATTTGCAATATAATCTTCTGGGAATTAGGACCAATTAGACTATAATATTAGAAAGAAAAAGTTTTAAAATATACAACAAGGCTCAAGAACCTCTATACCAATATTATATTGCAGTTGTGTAAAAATACTTCTTTTTACTTCCTATTTTACTTATTTCAGATCTCCGTCCCGATATCATGGCCCACTAATAACAAAATTAAAGAGCCGTATTGCACTTTTCAATACAAAATGTTAAATTTTTCAATTTTTCGAAAACTATACATTTTCGGAAAAAAAAACACTTAAACAAAGTTATTTTTTATTTTTTAATGCCAAATTTGATAAAAATATAAAAGTAGGGGTTTCCATTTAAAAAATTGATTCTTTAGTTTTTTATCAATTAATTTTTTTTACTTAATTTTTAGTCACTTGTAATTAATTTACACCCAAAATACCGACTTAAATATACAAAATTCCTCTTTTTACAAGAAATTTAACCCCAAATTAAATATTAGAGTATGCCGATAGGAAAAAATTTTCCCTATTTTGGATCAAAAGATTTTTGACATAAAATTAAGAGCCGAAAAAAGGTTAGACTAAGGTATAGATATTAAAACAAAAATATATCTAGAATTTTCTGAGGAATCCAAAAATTAAAAATATATAGAGGTTCCAATAAAAATAGGTTTAGCATCGACTTCCGGTATAGCCAATGCCACCCATTTTTGAAAATATTTTAGATGAGCTGTTTTATGATATTTTAGTAAACTACCAAATTTTTATAATTTTCCGTTTCAAGTTTTTGATAAATCGACCACGTCGATCATCGGGAACCTTTATATATATATATATATATATATATATATATATATATATATATATATATATATATATATATATATATATATATATATATATATATATATATATATATATATATATATATATATATATATATATATATATATATATATATATATATATATATATATATATTAAAATATAAATATATATATATATATATATATATATATATATATATATATATATATATATATATATATATATATATATATATATAAAAATTATACATACATTTACATATAAATATATATTTTCGAGATTGGAAATCCCCTATTCTACTAGTGGGAACTATTTTTTTCCCTCCAACTTAAAAGTTCAAGGGGGCATTGAAAAAAAAGGTTTAATTATTAATTCCTGAAACACATGGCACGTTTCTTGTTAAATACCAGTCTGAAAGAAAGCACTTTAAAGTATTTTATTGTTGGCTTTACCAACGTTATAACCTTTGTTTTTATTCGGTAAAACTGGAGACAATACCTGCAGCGTTGGCAGCAAAAATTAATCATTTAGAGAAGGCATTTCATCCGGACGTATATTGATTTTTTATCTTTGTTTGCGTTTTAGGAACCATTTGAAATAATAAAATATTAATTTAAAAAACAGTCTTTGCAAAATTTTAAAGGGAACTACGTAAAATAATAGAAATTAGAATAGAAAGGAAAAAAAAAAATTATTTTTTGGGGTTCTATGTTAACAGTTGTCTATAAAGATTGAAAAACCCGACCAATATTTGCTGCTCTTCGTTTAATATCATCTAAACTGAAAACGTTTAATAATTGTAGAAGCCTGACAAAAAAAATAAAAATAAAGAAAAATTTGCGGTTAGAAGATATGTTGTTCACAAATCTTTTTGTAGATATAAATATGTCACTTTTTTTGTATTGTTACTATAATTTTGCTATATTAATCAGAAATGGATCTCATATTTGAGATTGTTGTGGACGAGGAGGACGAAAGGGAATGGCAATATAAAATCCAAGTTTAAAAAACAATTACTAAGAAGTAATTTTTTAATCTTAACGCATTAAGTTTACCTAACAAGGAATTTATTAAATTATTTTGGCTAAACAAATAAGGGTTTCCGAATCTTTTAATCCAATTAGAACTGCATTTTTAAAAGGAGGTAGTACAAAAATTATAAAAAAGATTTTTTATTTTCTTTAACTTTAAACCTTTACGAATTGACCTAAAAATCTGAAAAAAAGAAATATCCAACTACGAAATATCAAACGTCAAAAATAAAAATGACAATACGCAAGTGAGAAACGCATATGCAATATTATAACAGAAAAGGAGAGAAAGTCAGAAAGATCCAAAATAGGTCTGTCCATCTCTGCGGTTTATACATCGGCAACTGCGAAAACTGTCAAAAAGACTCTATAGTGCCAAATAGACATAGAAAGAAAAATTGTTAAGAAATTTCCTTTCTATTAGTTACATAATTTCGCTGACTTATTATATAGGCTGTTTGGAAAAAAAACCTTGGGTACCTACATCTACCAATAAAGCGTGTCAAAAAACATTGTTTTTTTTTTGAAAATTTGCTAGTGGATTTTATTTTTTTGCAATATTGGTTGTTTCCTAAAGTTGACGGTAAAATTTATATTTTTAAGATTTAAAAAAAAATTCTATGTTGATTTTTGACATAAATATGCATTGCTTGACCTTACAAACTGTCTTGTATCACTTCCGGTTTGACCGGAAATAAGTGGTACTTTTAAATTTTAAATGGCACCACTGGTATAAATTTCTTATTTCGATAGATTATAACATTTTTTATGTTTTACCTATCTATTATTGATCTATAATACCTTTAGAAACGGATTAGTTATGATAGCAATAATCCTGCTATCACACTAGGATTATAAGGGATTATGATAATGCCCGCTTATAAGCCCTAATGCGCTAATATGGAAATTTTATTGCTTAACCAATTTTATTTCTCTCACAATAAAGATCAAGTTTATACAAAAAATATTTTTTCTTAGCAATACTTAAAAATTAAACTTTATTTCCAAAATAAAAAATTACAATTTTGAAATGTCTCGGAAAATGTAGCTGATCCCACTATAGAATGGTCGGTGTTTTTTTGTGATGGTAGCAGCGGTGGTAGCACTAACGCTATTTTGTATAGAAGAAGAGTCCATTAAAAAATTTTCAATAGTCGATACGGAATTAACCTCGGAATTAACTGAATTGGCAATCATTTTGGCTACTTTGTTTTTGAATGAAATACTTTCTTCTATATATCCTTCAGCTACTGAAGAGCTTTTCCATTTCCCATGTTGTTTTAGGTGTTTCAAACGAAGCACCTGCCTCAACAAGTAAAGTTGACGATGTGCGACGCAAACAGTGGCTAAGCTTCTGCATTATCCAGTTTTAAAAATTTTGCGATCAATGTTGGGACGCTTTCTATGGTATTTTTTCCAATGGGTTGTACTGTACATCGACCCTTTCTATAGGTAAGAAAGAATCTTCGCTCCTTTATTCCAGCTTCTTAATGTTGTGTACTTTTTTATTAAATTTAAAGCGCCTAAATCTTCTTCAAGATAGTAAAACTTTTTGAAGTTGAAGTTTTAGTTTCTGGTACCTTTATAACCAAGACTGTTTCTCTATCTTCAATGTCATCAATGGTCATTTTGACCAACTCATCTCGTCTTAAACCTCCAAAAACACCCATTACCAATATGACTTTGTGTACCAAGTAGATATCAAGGAGCCTTCTTAATAAATTTTAATATTTGTCTCCTTCCAAAACTTTAGACTTCTTCGACGTATCCTTTCGACTTAACTTTTAAAAAAGATATGAGACGATGGTATTGCGAAATGTCTATATTTTCATAGACCATCAACGTAGACCTTAGGGTGGAATACTTGGTCCAGAGAGAGTTCGGGCTGTATTTTTCCGAATAAAAATAATAAAGTTTGTTAAACATATGTATTAAAATAAAATCAATAACTTACCAGTTCCTGGAAATATGCCATTAAAACGTTTTGGGTTATTTGAAGAATTGCGTTCGCATCTTTCCAAATAACAAATATGCCATACTCCCGATCATACTGTTTAATAAAAATGCCAACTGACTAACTGACAGAAACATCAAAGTCAAACTTAACACCAGGCAATCTACTTACGTATACAGGTACAGGTGCAACTTATTTTTTATATTGCGAATAAATAATGTAATTAGTCATTGAAAAACTCTTTTTAGGGTAAAACATAAACTACCCTTGTATGCACCACGGGCTTTACTGACTATAATGCCCATCAGGTCGAATCTAGCCCGGGCCAGAGGCCCTCGGGCTATTCGACCTTCAGGGCAATAGTCCCAGTAACGCCCTTGATACATAAATATATAATACAATGATCCCTTATAGGACATTTTTTAATATTGATTAATAATATTATTTTAATTGTCATATAAGATTATACATCTTTGCGACAAAGCAGAAATAAATAATACTATGATAATAACAAGAAATAATAATAACTTATATCATTTTAAAAAGAAAAAAGACAATATAATGGTTCTATGCAATAAATCTATTTTAAATACTCTGCAAAATATTATAAACCTTTCGCAACAATAAGTTTCTGACAGACAATTTAAATTTATGAAAACTACCTATATTTTCAGTACTAGCAGGTAAATGATCAAACTATGTTTTTTTGAGTCATATATTTAAGACTTTTTATTAAAGTAAAACATGGACTTGGAAGATAAAGTAAAGAATTGTGCCACAAATTCTTAGTATTATTAAACTAATATTTTTTGTATATTAAAGATACTGTTTTAAAATATAGATAGAAGTAAGTGTTTAAATTATTTTTTCATATAAATAATGGTATACATAAGTCTTTGACTTAGCTTTTAAAAGAGACAATCCAAACTAACTTTGTACAGGTCAATAATTCGCCCAGTAGTTAGTTATGGCAGCGACACCTGGACCCTCTATTAACGGGAAATAAATAAGCTTCTTGTATTTAAAAGAAAAGTTATTAGAATGATATTTGGACCCAATAGAAATAAAACAACAGGAGTGTGGAAAAGACGCCACAATGCTGAATTGGAGGCAATGTATGGCGGTGAAAATATAGTCAGGCATATAAAAGCTAACCGAATAAGATGGGTTGGTCATGTAGTAAGATCGGAAGACCACAGATTGATAAAAAAAGTATTCCTTGAGAGACTGGATGGCAGAAAATTAATAGGTAGATCGAGAAAAAGATGAAAGGATGCTGTCGCAGCAGATTTATCTAAGATGGGAGTCCAGTAGTGGCAAGTGGAAGCACAAGATCATAGAAAATGAAGTAATAGGATGCGGTTAAGACACATCCAGAGTTGTAATGCTAGGGAAGAAGAAGAAGAAGAGTTAGCTTTACAAATATATCGAACAACTCTCTTCTGCAGGAAAAACACTGAATATAATAGATACCGATAATAATTTCTCCAAAAACAAATGTCTTATCTTATATCAATTTAATTAAAGAAAATAAACAGATTTCAAAATGACAAAGTCGTTTATTCATAAGGGAAAACTCTGATAGTTTAACACTTAGATGCAAGTTTACTATATATTTTTTTAAATTGTCTTTGTAATTAAGTTTAACATCGATATAAATTTTTAAAAATTTTGTGCATGAAATGGATTTTATAATTTCATTATTCAAAAATGAGTTATTGAGCAACATTCAAATGTTAAAATATTTGTTTTAGTCATATCAAAAGGAAGCAAGCTAGAGTTACACTATGATTTGATTTTTAAGATATTATTTTTAATGACATCATAACGAATTTGTATTTTTGTTATAAATAGTTGTATCATCCGCAAACATTGTAACTTTTCCTTTTATATCAAGTAAAGCTAAATCATTTATATACATATAATTGTAATATTAAATGTCCAAGATCAAAACCCTAAGGAAAAATTCACTTTATACTTTTTCTTTCTGACATAACATTATTTAAACGTATAATTTGTGATCTTAAAGACAATTTAAATGCAAAATACAAGAAACAAATAAGCTTAGAGCAAAGTTAACAAAAAATCCCCAAAGACCCGCTAGCAACAAAAAATAACAGAGTCAGCAGCTCTTTTAATAAAAGACGAATTATACCTCAAAAATAAAAAAATATATATCGTGCACACAGCATTTTTGCTGAAGCGTCAGCGCGGTTACAGAAAAATATGACGTGCAATTAATTTCCTGTGGCAACAGGAGCCTGCAGGATTGGTTTTTGTAAAGTTTTATTTGAAAATGTGGAAACGGTGTTGTGTGACACAGATTTTTTAACATTTTTAATGACTTTTTTGATATGAATATTTCTATTTTATGTAGATTATAGCGAAAAATGCATTTATAATTAAACTAAATTTATAATTTTTCATTGGGATTAATTTAGTGTGATTTATATTGGTTTATTTTTATATTAATTAAGAAACACAATACTAATGGATGATCATTTTCTTTTGTCAAAAAGTGTCTGTTTTTCGTTTTTTGAATATTATCACCATGCCCACCTAGATGACATTTAACATTTCTAACATCTATTTCATATTAATATGCTTTACGGGTTGCATTGGGATTAGCCAGTTAGATGGTGGCAAAGTCATGTAAATCTCACTTTGATATTACAAAAGTTAATTTATTTTGTGCTCCTCCGTCAGTCATATCTTGGCTTACAGCGAATGTGACCATCCCCATCCTTTTGGAATATCCATAATATACAGGGTGATTCATGAGGAAATGTCAATACTTTAGGTACGTAGTCAGGGTGCAAAAATAAACCTAAAAGTGTATACACATATGGGTCTGCAAGGCCTTCGTTTCCGAAATACAGGGTGTTAAAGTTTTTATTTAATTTTTCTATTTTTTAAATAAAATCTATGATAATGTAAATATTAAAGTAAAATTTGTTATCCGGGGTTTTTTAAAATGACGAATTTAAACCTAATCTTATTACGGCTCTTACTTGTAGGGGGAGCCACCTACACGTCTTTTTACTATTTTGAACAACCACAACTTTTTGGTACGGCCCTGTATTATATTTTTAAGTAAATTAAATAACTGTTTTGTCATTTTTACGTCAAAAGGTATACCTGTTAAAAGTCTACATGTGCAACCGTTTTCAAAATATTTGGATTTTAAAAAAATATCACGCATGATACGCATCTGATTTTATAATAGCAAAATTTGAAAAAAAAATAAACAAAATGTATAATTAAACAATATGTATTTTAATTTTTAATAAAATTATTGTTCTTAAATTATGTTTAGCAAAACATTAAAAAGGAATTTAAAAAAACGTAAATAAAAACTTTAACACCCTGTATATCGGAAACGAAGACCTTGCGGACCCATATTTGTATAGACTTTTATGCTTTATAATTTTTCATTGGGATTAATTTAGTGTGATTTATATTGGTTTATTTTTATATTAATCAAGAAACACAATACTTATAGTGTTTGTAGTTATACGACTAATTTTCTACTGCTAATTTTTAAACACTTTCATTTTGCAAATATATGCGAATCTCATATAAACTGTTATAAAAAAAAAATAATAATAATAATAGTAAGTAACCCTTTTAGGTAGTTTACTTGTAAAACGACTTTTCTTAATAATTAAATGAAATTGAAATATAGGGTTAATAAAAGTGTCTTTTATCGCACTGAAAAAAAAACATTTTTTTTATCGTCCTTGAAACGAGATATTAACAATCAAATTGTGCATAATTAACATTGTCGATATCTGACATGTATGAAAGCCAGGTATTCATTTTGGAAAATCTCGAAAGCGGTTCCTATGATATTTATTAAAAACTAATGCAATATAAATTAGAGTATTATAAAATTTAAAAAAAAATTGACCGTTTTGTTAAAAAAATATTAATTTTTGAAAGTTTACTAAATCTGTTTGTTATTAAGAAATAGTGTAAACTATTTTATTTTTTTACGTAATCGGCTTTCTAGAAGATGTATTTTAGGACTAGGTAGGTCCAGAAAGTGTAAAATATTACTGAATAATGGACAGACCTCATGTGTTGTGTATACAGTCTCCTACAAAAATAATTTTCAAGCACTGAGAACCTCTAACTTTTTGTAAAGTGTATTCGATCTTATTTGGAACCCCGCTAAATTTGGGGTCCATTCAAAATACTGCATTACAAATTAAACTAAAATAGGCAAAAATATAATGATCCGGCATACTGTAGTCCTAGGCCCGTTAACCATTCAATTTTTGCTGAAGAGAGGTGGGCAAAATTAGGGTTTGAATTGAGGAAGGGCCGGGCTTTACTTATCATAAGGCGCCCACCGCTGTGTTTACACGTCGTAGTCGTGGTTGGGCCCAGTAGGATCTTTTGGAACATTGCCAAGAGTTGCTGGATATCGGCAACTCTTTTGGCTAGCAGGTGGTAGAGGAGCTTTCCTCGTCTGAGGCGGTACCACCCCACTTACCCTTAAAGGACTCGTGAAGTCTTAGTACGTTTCGAGTTCTGGGGGTGAGTCGTTTTCCTCTTCCTCCTCCTTCTTTCTTTTTTAGTTTTCCTTCTTCCTCTTCTTTTTTTTTCTTCTCCTTTCTCTTTTTTTTTCAACTCTAGTAAAATTTGGAAATAATGTTGATGGCACACCCGAACGTAAAGTTATCCGGAGGTAAAATACCCTCCATTCGGTTCTCCGGGCGAGGCATTTGGGGGCCACCATCGAAAAGTCTGATATCCTTCACAAATATATGTGGCTTAACTCAACGTAAACTCTGTTCACCTTATTCTAATCCTCCAAAACCACATACTATTTCTTACCGAAACCCAAATAAGTCCCAAAAAAGCAACCAACCACCTCCTTTTTCCCCGGGGTTTTGAACTCATTTCATCTTTTCGACCCCATGGCGGCGTTTGGCTTACGTTCGCAACGGACCGGTTGTGTAGGGTCTCTAACCTCGAATCGGGTAGGCCTGATATTCTTTGGCTTAAACTTACTTTCAGATCTTCTACCAAATTCATCTGCTGATGGTCCCCGTCTTCCCACAACGAGTTCTTCAATTTCCTTTCAATAAAGATCGACCATATTATTTCCCAGTTTCCATTGGCCGGTAATCGTCCTCGAGGATTTTAATGTTCATAATAAGGATTGGCTAGGTTCCACAAAAACTGATACACAAGGCAGAGCAGCAGAAAATTTCGCAATCAGAAACTCGCTCACAAATCTAATTATGGAACCTACCTACATTCCTAGGGTTCCCACCCATAATTCAACCCCTAGATCTCTTTTTTTACTTCCACCCCCGAACTCTATCAAGCATCAGTAACTGCTCCCGGCGCTCTGACCATGGTTTGGTCACTATCATACTCCACTCATTTTAAGGAACTGAAAGCATCTGCCCGAACCTCTGGGACTAAACGGCCGACTGGGATGGTCTGAAGATTTTCGCCAGCACCTTTTGGGAAACCTACCTGCTTTTCACTCACGATCCTTCTGAAATGTAAACAAATTACCCAAAAATTCAACTCGACATTGAGACCTATATTCCCCATACTAAAAAAGGACCCATGACTTCAATCACAAACCTTGGTTTTCAAATCCTGTGACAAAGAGATTTTAAAAAATTTAAGCCCACGGGAAAATTTCTTCAAAACCCAGTCCCGAAAATCGACAGGTGCATCGAAGCAAAAAATTAGTATAATCAGACCATCTTGAAGCAAAAGACCGTTTTAACAATCGAATAAAGAAAAAATTTCTTGCTCAAAAAGGCAGTAAAGCTTTCGGTCCTTTCAAAAAAATTATCGAACTTTTACAAATTTCTTTTCCACCCTAATTCTGAAGATTGAATTGTCTACCTCAAAGGAAAACCCGAACTATTTTCCAAAATAATTTGCTGCCAATTCACGCTTGATCCTCCTATCAATCTTCATCTTCCAATAGTTGTCCCTGTTTCTTATAAAATATCCGATATAATTTTTAAAATCAAACAGATCAAGTGTATTCTTTCTTCTTAATACAAAAAAATCGTCTGGGCGGGAGGCATACCACAATCGTCTTAAAAATGTGACCCCGAACTTGCACCCATCTTAACTCGCCTCTTTCAATCTTTGACACGGGCATTTTCCCGGGAGAGTTGGAAAAGCTAGGTGCAACCTGTCCCCAAAAAGGACCCAAAAAGTCTCCCTTCTAACTAAGACCTTATCTCTTCTTTCGTTGTTTGAAAGTAATAAAAAATTCATTAATTTCCAAACAAAGTAGGGAAAAACATAAGATCTAATGATAGACAATATGGATTCCGTCAAGTAGATCCAATGATTTTTTTCCCTTTTGTCTCACACAACGGAACAAGTCCCTTGAGTTTTTGGTAACCCAGATCGTTGTTCTTGTCAATCCAAAGCTTTGATGGTCTGGAGATGGGTTCTTAACAAACTTCCTTCTTCGGTCTTCCCCCTGTTTTGCTCTTGGCTTTCCAGTTTCCTTTCTAATCGGCTATATAGTTATTAGATGGCATTTCTCCAGTTCTACTAAATTAATTGGGTGCCCCAGGGCTCAGTGCTACCCCGCTGTTTCTTCTAAATTAAGATCTTCTCTTCCACAATCAATCCCATTCATAGTTTTCGACGAAATCCACTCAAGTATTCAATTTCTTAAGCCACCGTAATTCTGATTTTGAAAACAACGAGGCCGTAGATATTCTTTCACAAGACCAAACTTTCGGATTGGGGCGCCAAAAATCTTGTTAGTTTAACCCGAAAACAAGCCATTTTTTGTCCGAAAAGTCTGAAATGCTCACCCTTCAAGAGCGGCCAAGTTCTGAAAAAAAGAGCGTTTAATTTATGGCGTTACTTTAAATAACCTCAAACTGGCACAAAAATTTCACCATAATTCTGAGCTCAAAAAAGATTGGATTCCAAGGTGTTAGCATACCGTGCTGATGAGTGAATGAAATCATGTGCCTTAAACAGGTGTCTCCAACGGTGCTTCTAAGATACAGGGCGACCTCTCAGAGTATCTAGCCTCCCCGTATCTCTTGTCACTTCTGTGACACCCGTTACAAATTATAGACAAACTATATTATCAAAAGGTTTTAGATGTTACCTCGACTATCCAGCTATTCCTCTAACATACTTTTCTTTATCACTACTACAGCTAAATACTGCCCAGCTACTTTTTATTACATCACTTTAAATGCACACCCTACTTTACCTTTAAACTCTGTGTAGAATGTATTATTTTTAAATTGACAACGAAAATCATTTGGAGTAGCTTTACTAGCTGAGAAAAATGTACACCATAAAAAAATACGATTATTCTATTAACTATTTATTTAATAAAACTTTTCGGCGATTTGCCCAGAAATGCTAGAACAGCGAGACCCTTCAGACAAATGCATCACTGACCATGCCAATTATCCTACTATAATTCCTTCTTTTGGCGCGCCCTCAAGCACCCGTCTCCCCGTCCCTTTCACGTCGTCGGTAGCGTCGACCTAAGGGCCTCGATGCCGACGCGCGAGCCTAGAGCTCTCATTGGTTGCACCGTCATCATAAGTTCACGAAAGCATGTTGACGCGTTGGCGTTCTAATATGCTACTTTTGAATTGTTAATAAGGAATTTCACTGGTTTTTTAAAACATCGATTTTTATTATTTTATAAAAATTAAAAATTATATAAGCAAAGGCAACATAAATGCTATTTTATAAAAATAGCATTCGTGTTGCCAGACGTGTTTTTGCTACAGGTTCATTTTAATTTTTTTTTATTTTTTTAAATTTTTCTCCATATCTCTTTAGCTGGCGAAAATTTTGATTTAACCATTTTAAGTTTAATCCAAAAAGAGCACCTAACGCTTGTATTACTATTTTGATAGCACTAACAATTAGGTTATACCTAAAGTCCAAAATTTCTGTCAGTGACTCATTTAATACCGGCCACCCAACCGACGAAGCTGCTGAATAAAAATCTAACACTAGTAAATGATTTTTAAGCCTATGATATACTTTTCCGCTCAAATAACAGTTAACCGGCCAAAAGTTTCATCGCCACGTTGTCATAATTCGCAAGAATAAATCACCAGCCAGCAATCGCACTTAAAATAGCACGCCAATATGTATTGAAATCATCGTTATCGGGAAGACAATAAAAGTAGCAACACACATTCCTTAGTTTACAACTTGAAGAGACGCGTATCGGCAGGGTTTTCGTGCTGTTCGATGATTTTATTTAGTTATTATTGATTATGGACAGATTTTTTAAGTTTAAATTTTAATTGTTATACAGGGTATTTTCTAAATATTATAAATTTCTAATAATTGTAGTATATAGATATTGTTTTGTGCCAATTTTATAATAGTTTATCTTATTTAGTGTATATAATTGTATATAAAGATTTAGTGTTGTTAAGTGCTTTTAATTCTGTAAACTATGAATATTAACCAACCTTTAACTAGTTATCCGCCTATAAAAAAAAACTCAGTTAACGTTAAAAGAACGAATAATGGTTAAAAATGTTTACCATGGGATTCGGGAACGAAATCCAGAACTAACCACTTTGGATGCTGCAGAGATATGTCAGCTTTAACAAAAAGTTAATTCGCGTACGGTATTCAGAGTTTTAAAAGGAAAAAAAATCAATATTAGTAATTATGCGGATACTGGAAAATGCGATTTTATTGCTATTTTTTTGCATACTTTACTTTTCGATTGTTAAACATGAATCAGAGGCTGTTTTTTTGGCTGCTTTATAGTATTTAAAAAAATAATTGAATTGTTTAATTCCATTTTACGACATATTCCTTTAAATTCTGTCATTTGCACGAAAACATATTTAAAAAACTCATACTATGTTAATATTAAAAAAAACATTTAAAAAAAGTAAGGAAAAACCTTAATTTTCAATAAAAAGTAGGTAAAACGTTTACGTCCGAATTCAACTCGAAATTTAGAAATGTTGACCTGTTACCAGGTTGTAATAGTTTTCTTTGACATTTTTATAAGGTATGGAACCTTGCTTCGCTCGACCCACAATGTTTGATCAAAAATATTCTCGATATGGAAATCCTAAATATGAAACAAGAAAGACCCGAAATAGTTATTGGATTCTACAAGCTGATGATCTCAGAGCTTTCGTGTTCCCTTTTAAATAGTGGATATTTTTGATGAAGCAAAGCGTGTGAATATCCTATTTAATATTGAGATTGCAAGATCGGTGGTGAATTGGCAAGTCGGTGTAACTTGGATTGTCTATCGTTCTGCTTTTACATCTTTTTTAATTTATGTTAAGACTAAAATTTTATTATTTTTTTCATGTAGCAAAATAAAATCAGAGAAGGTAAAATGAAAGTAAAAAATGTTTTTTTTTTTGGAAAAACGTTGAAAAATTGCCAAAAAAACTCAAATTAGTGTTCTATGACCTCCAAATAGGAGGTGTGCAAAATTAAGCAAAAAAATTACATTTTTCATTAATCCGAATAATACCAAAATAATATAGGCTTGTTACTAATTTAAAGGGTTGATGAAAATGTAAGAACATAACTTTTGCTTGTAAAAAATATTTTCATGTTTTGACGAAATTTTATCATTTATTTTCTAAAATGCATACGCCACTGGAATTGATTCCCCTGACCCCACACAACCCGGGGCACTCTAAAAGCGAGCGATGCGTCATTGACAGAAATTTTGGACTTGAAGTATAGGTTGGGTTAGGTTAGGTTTAAAGTAAGTGGACTTTTTACGCCCTCCACCGCGACCACTCGGTCTGTTGTGGCTCACTTCTTTTTATGTTTCTCCCAAAAGGATCAGACTTCCAACGAATCCGAAATCAGATTGGGAAAGAGTTCTTACATCTCCTTCTACTCATGTCGCTACCGGACACGAGCACAATATGTGTTCTGGTGTCCCTGTTTCCTGGAAAGTATGACAAGCAGACGATTAGATCCGTCATCCCCCCTGTCCTGGTTTAGTGATGTGGGTAGCTACCAGGTCCTTGTTACAGGAACCGGATATTCCTTCGGAGGCCGTTTCTCCGGCCTTTCCTATGAAAACGGTTCTATCCGTTTTCTGTTTAAAGCCAGGGAATCCTTTTCCTATAAAAGCGGATCTGTCCGCCTTCTGTTTGGATTCAGGAATACCTTCCTAAGCACCTGTTTGTTCATGATGGATTAGAGGCACCTTTCGAAACGGATTCACCCGTTTCGGTCGGCGCACCTTTGTCAGCTTGTGATCTTGGGTGGCCCCTCTCGAAACGGATTTATCCGTTGTGGTCAGTGCACCTTTGTCACTTTTTTCCTATGAAAGCGGTTCTGTCCGCTTTCTGTTTAAAGCTAGGGAAATAATAGTCCACCACGGCAGAGCCCCGCATTACCACAGTAAGGCTAGATGCTTTGAGAGGTCGTCCTGTATCTCAGAGGCACCGTTGGAGGCATCTGTTTAAGGCACAGGATGTCATTCACTCATCAGCACGGGATGCGTTAAGCCTTGTGTTCGTCTTAGCTTAGGATCCCGTTCCATACGGTGGCAACAAGAGTTGCCGATAACCAGCAACTTTAGCGCATGTTCCAAAAGATCCTCCTGGGCCCAACCATGACAACGACGTGCGAACACAGCGATTGGGGCACTAACAATTACGAAGATATCCTAAAAAAATTTGGAACATGGAAGACCGGACAGTAAGGTACTTATATAAAAATTAAAATAAAAACTAAAAAAGGCAATTTTTCACCTAAAATTTCCAGCCCTTAAGGCTTTCAGACGCAACGACTACATTTACCTCTTAAATCTCTCTAATGTGTTTTCCGAGCTACTTATCGTCAGAACTCACTTCATTACTTACATTTTCACCTCCATTTTCTTATTTGCAAAGCAAGAATTTAATTCATATTTTTCTAAGTCCCCCCTTAATAACTTTCAATTATAGTCAAAGCCCAACATCAGAAAGAAAAATGCAGGTTTAAGCAAGAAAAGTAGAGTGGAATAAAAACTAGGAGAAACGCCAGCATATTTTTTACTTAGAGAGGAGCTCCCGAGGGGCACCAGCTTGAGATATCGTCTCTTCGGGTTTATGAAAGGGCAAAAAGGAAAGATCATATTTTCATATAATATGAGGATTCCTAAATGCAAAAGAAATATCATTCAAGTTTTTAGAATAAGTATACAGAGTCAGGTAAAAAAGGAAACGGACCTCACTTCATTTTTTTAAATGTATATTTTAATCAAAAAAGATAGCATAAAAACTTCTGCGGGAAGCAGGTTCCATAGTCTGGACACTCTACGCGTAAAGAAACGAACAAACAACGGACTCAAGTTGGACTGTAAAAGGATGCATAAAAGTGGCAATACGTGTTGGTCTGTTGGAAGCTGCCAAAGACGGAATTATACTGGCCAACTCTTCGGAAAAGAAGCAGTAAAAGTATCTATAGAAGAGCGACAGATCCCCTACAGCTCGTCGGTGGGCAAGAAAAGGAAGCTTTTCTGTAAGTGTGGGATCATTAATGAGACGAACAGCTTTTCTCTGTATGGAGTCAAGAAAGCTAAGTGTTGTAGCAGACGCCATTTCCCAGGCGTGAAAACAATATTCTAAAGGGGGTCTGATCTGGGATACGTACAGAGTGTACAGATTAGAAGGAGAGGAATACTTTCTCGAAAAAGAAATTCAAGCTTTTTTGAAGGTGCTGAGGCTATTGATGTAATGTGTTTGTACCATTTGGGGTTAATCTTAAAAGGTACACCCACACGATCCTAAAAACATTTAAAATCAATTTTATTTTTACATTTCAATTTGTAAGAATGACTTTAGCATTTAAAAAAAAAGATCTGACAGCGGTTCATACAAAAATTGAAAAAAACGAAAAAATAGCACAAAATTTATGTTTTGTTTGCTATCCGAAAAGACGGTAACCATTTAAGGACATGTTTCGACAACTGGAAAAAAATTATATTTTACGAAGCCGAGATCAAAAACGTATAAAAAAGGAAACAAGAAAAATAAAAAAATGGCGTGTTAGGATTTATCGAGGCCTGTAATCAGGTAAAAATGATATA
>JAHBCN010003306.1:0-77135 GCA_019359885.1 Listronotus oregonensis | reverse complement strand
AAAATATCAGTAAACAGTCAAGCAGTTGTGTCGGCCTAATAGAACCCTTGACGTTAACTTCCAATGGACACATGAACTATTTGACAATATCCAGTTTATCCAAAACCATGTCATTTTCATTTAATATAGATAATAAACCATAACCCACTGGTGGGTTATGGTTTATAACACATTAGTGTGTTATTTGCCTAAATTGGCACAAATAATGACTCTTATAACTAGCAGGTGTTGGATAAAAACATAAAGTTATATAAACTGCTCAACAAAAAGATCGTACCATTTAATTTTTAGACCCATTTTTAAACTGCTGTAACTTTTTTAAAAATTAATTTTTGAATATCAAAACAAATTTAAAACCCTTTTCTAAAGCGTTTGCATTTAGTTTTAGAAAGATAATATTATTAGTTGTACAGGGTCACAGAGTTCAAAAAAAAAAATTGAGGTCCCATTTCAGTAGTATTTTTTTGGTCGTTAAATATGAGTTTTCCAAGGTCATATCAATATCTCTAGAGTTTATGACAGTTTTGAATTGAGGACCTCTGGCCGATACACTTCTAAACGTCATATTTTTGGAACAATTATTTAAAAACCCACTAACTGGAAAAGGGTGACATTTCAAAGTGTTTCATATTCGGAAAGCTCTTTTTCATGTGATTTTTTATGTCTAAGCACTTTTGATAGGTTATAATTTTATGAGTATACGGGCCAAAAAATAAAAAACGTATCGATTTAGAAACCTAAATATAGAGTAAATTTAAACGCCAAAGGGACCAAGGGTTTTTTATTTTAAAAATGGGTTAAAGTTTATTGAAATCTTAAAACGATTTCTACCAACCCATTTATGCTTTTTTAAGTCCTGTAAACTTTTTAGCAAAATGCGTCGTTATTATGGCTTTGGTCGAATGTGGGAATTCAACAACGTCCAAAATTTAAACTTTTTTAAAATAAATTAGGGTATTTGGTTTTACACCATGATAAAAGGAGTGTTTAACAAAGTGCTTTCAAATTTTAGGGTCCTTTCAAAATGTTTTAGATTTAAAATGTTAGCTTGAACTCTTTTATACATTTCGGTGTCCAAAAATTACCGATATATTTTTAGGATTTTAGGTTAGTTTCGCCATTTTTAAAGAGTCAAATTACCTAAAACCAAAAAAAAAAAAATGTTTACTTGATAATTGAATTTATCATAGTGCGATACGTTTTTATAGCAACGATGAAATAATGCCATTGCTATAAAACAGTTTGTAAGTCAAACAAAATTTTTCTTTTGTAGGGTTTTTATAGAGTTGGTTTTAAAGAAAATTGAATAACAGAGCATAATTTTAACAACTTGGATGAATGGCAATAAGAGGGAATGGAACGATATTCCCAGAACTTTCCCAAACAGGAACATTTTATCTTGAGAATGTTTTATTTAAGTCTATTTAAAAAATGTTAAAATGAATTATGGGAAATCCCTAAATTTAATTCATCCAAAATTTTAATAATAAAGACTTGCAACAACGTCAGGAATATCGAAAAAAAAATATTATTTTAATAATAAAACAATTTGTATCCAAAATGGCACAAAATTAAATTTAAATTTTTTGAAAGCATTTGTTATCCTCCGTATATCATGGTTTACAACACCAAATACCCCATTTATGTTTAAACATGTTTAAAACGTTAAAAGGTTGTTGAAAATACCCTTCAGACCTAATGCCTTTAAGACGCATTTTTGCTGAATAAGTTTACAGGACTTAACAGCATAAATGATTAACGGTGAAATCGTTTTAAGATATTACACAAACTTCAACTTATCCCTTTTTAAAACAAACAACATATGGTCCTTTGGCGTTTAAAATTTACCCCATGTTTAAAATTTCTAAATCATACGTTTTGGATTTTTTTGTTGAAAAATATTAGGACATAAAAAATCACAAAATGAGCTTTCCGAATATGAAACACTCGTGAAATGTCAATCCACTTTCCAGTTATATTTTAAAAATTGTTAAAATTTGAGTTTGAAGTGTATCCAAGCCAGAGTCCTCAATTCAAAAACTGGCATAAACGTCTAGAGGTATTGATATGGTAACAACCCAATTTTAACGACCAGAAAAAATTTCTGAAATGGGAACCCCGAATTTTTTGTTTTTGATTATTGACACCCTTATCATGATAATATTAATCTTACTAAACAAACAAAACACTTAAAGTAGAAGAAACCGGAAACCCTTTTTTTAGTATTTAAAAGTTTAATTTTTAAAAAAGTTACAGCAGTTTGAAAATGGGTCTAAAAATTAAATGGTACGATTTTTTGTTTAAGCAGTTTATTTTTAGAAAGATCTTCCTCACACACCGTATTTTATTAAAAGGTAACACTTTACAAGGTGTATGTGAGGAAATCGTACAATATTTCCTTCTTTTTAAACCAATTATAACCGACTAATCTGAAACTAATAAGTAAAATTAAAGACGAAATTGCAAATTTCAATAGTACGAATATAGAACCAATGTTTGTGTAAAATTAGTTATTACAAACAGATTTTCTTTGAAAGGTAAATATTAAATAAATTAAACCAAATATAAAATTGTTTTGGGGAAAAACCCCTTCGCCTTAATATAGTTTATAATTTGAAAAAATTACCAAAAAAATTTGTTTAAAATGAGAATAAAAAAATTTTACCGTATTTTAAAACCCATAAATTATTTTTAATCGATTTACAAAAGCTTCCTGGCATTAAATATCTCAAATAAGAATTTAACTCGCGGCGCTTCTGCCAACGCTTTTAAAATTGAATAGCGGGTACGAAGGTCGTTTAAAATTTAAATCAACATGTGGCATGTAATATGAGGTTTTTAATATTGTTCAAATTAAGAATTTAGTTTTAAGGATTTATTCACGTGTACTGGTCAGAGCTTTTTAAATATTTGACAGGCTTAGGGATATTTACAATGGCTAGAATTAAATTACTTTGGCATGTTTGTTTATCTTATCATTAGAACATTTACATAATACAAGGTGTCCGGAAAAATGTGGGAAATTTTCCGAATATGAAAAAAACGCGTGTTTCTCACATGTTTCACATTATACTTTTTCTACGACCATTTCTTTTATAGCGAAGTAAAATATATAAGTATTTTTTAGTAATAATATTGTCAATTATAATATAATAATTTTTGTTAATAATTAACGTTTTTATTTATGAATCAACAATAAACAAGTAACTGTAATAATTAACTTATTTGGATATTCATTTTTAAAAACTAATTAAGAAATTTTAGTGTCTGTGTTTGCAATAAATATGGCGCTCGCCGATGATACATTCATTTTTGTTTAATCGTTGCTATGCGACGACAACTACAGGCTGCTAGATAATGTCAATGTCGCGAATCAAAAGCCTATTTCTACTATTTCATATAGCAATTGAGAGCAAATTACTTTTCTCACTAGAGAGAAAAGAACTCTTCTTACTGTTTGTGGGTTTTTCTCATTGCATAAGAAATATTTTATATTAAAAACAAGTAACCTGTGAGAAAAATGTTACTTTTAGTGCCTGTCGTACAAAAAGAATATTTATATAAGCTTTTTTCCTTTTCGGAGATATTGACTCTCTAAGAGCTCGAATGAATTGAACCACCAGGTATATTTTGATCTTATTTTAATAAGATGTAATAGCAAGTAAGACTCTTCAAATTACTATCAAATAAAGTGTTGTGAATTGCGCACAGCTGCATGGACGGACTAGATGTGACACTCATGACCCCTTTTTTGACTCCCGGTATTGATAAAAACGTTGGACAGCATTTTTTTACAAACTTTTAACTATTGACCAAAAATTAAGTACTTTTTGTTCATTTTACTAATCCTTACCGTTTTCAAAAAAATGTCACTTTATTTACACTGTTATTCCCCTAAGTTTTGTCGACTTGAATATGAAAAAGAGGAATTTTCTGTTGCTACCAACATAGTAATTTCAATAAAAAGTTAAAATTAAAGTCTAAATTATCTTAAGAGGGTTAAACATGGGCTCCGTAAGGTATGATTCGCTCGCACATTTGATAGAAACAAACATGTATCTTTTATCGAACAATGCTAAATTCATGATATAAAGTGACGGTTTGTCAAAAATGGTTAGGATCAAAGAAAAAGTTTCTCAATATTTTTAATTACTAGTTTAAAAATTGTACAAATTGGAAATATTTTCTATACTGTGAGACAGTTTTTAAATTATTGTTTTCAAAAACAAAGCCCCAATTTCTAAATTTGGATCAATCGACTTTTTGCATTAGACCTGGGCGAAGTGGTTCCATCCGGCGAGAGACAAATGTGTCACCAACGAACTCAAGGACTGTTGTTTAGCGTAATGAACTTTTTGTTTTTGTTTCAAAAAAACCTAAACCAATTGCCAGATCTCAAAAATCATCATCAGGAAATTATATTAAAAATGTAATAAATATATTAAAAATATTGGTTTTGGTCTTAATAAAGGAAACATCGATTTAAATATAAATTTTATTTTTCCTTTTTAAAAATTATGGATTTAAAAGGTGACCAGTCTCATTTAACCTATGTTGGATAATTTAGCGGGGAGTGGAGAGCGGCTGTGACGTCACCACCGGTGCTGAATCGTTTTATTTACGTTCATTTGGCCAATTGATCTTGTGGGTTTTGAAGGGTTTGCTGCTTTCTGTTTTAATTTTCTTAAGCGATTTGCGTTTATTGAAATACTACTAGTGTAGTTTGGACTAGAGAAGACAAATAAAAATTCGTTTTTGGGTTTGAGTTTGATCTTGGCAGACAGATTCGGTAAACTGAGCCATCCTCTGTAGTGGATAATCGTTGGCCTGTGCGGTCTGTTTACAAGACTCTCCCGCCCTGCCCTTTGATTATATTAAAGCCACACAGTGTTTGTTTACTTTAATTCCATTCAAGAATTCATTGTGTGTCACAATAGTTCCTACTAATTATAAGTTATAGATAGAAAGTCAGATTGATAAAGAAAAAATAAAAATTAAAAAGCCATTAAACAATTTAAAGCACTAAATAAACTACATTAAGTATTTAATTTTGAGTTTTTATTTTTATCCAGCTTTATTTTTGATCCAGTACATGAAGGAACAAAGCTGTAAATAAATCTGTACAGTTTTCCCTTGTAGCGCAATTCTTAGGTTTTGGGAACTATTTACTTTCTTGACAACAAATAACTATAATTAAAATCAGACAAAAATTTAAATTTACTTACTAATAACTGTGTAACTACATCCAGAGTTGGGGAGGAGTCACTGGTGGACTTAAAAACCGTGTTTGTGTTCCCCGAGGTGTAAAAATGGCAAATGAAAAAACCGGGGTGGGGAAAAAATACCATTTAAAAAAAAAAGTTTTTTTTTGGTCCAGTACAAAAAGGAAAAAATTTTTGTAAATAAATCTGTACTTTTTTTTTTTTTTTTCCCTTGTAGCGCAATTCTTAGGTTTTGGGAACTATTTACTTTAATGAAAACAAGTAACTATAATTAAAATCAAAAAAAATTTAATTTTAAAACACTAATAACTGTGTAACTACATCCAGAGTTGTGGGGTCACTGGTGGACTTAAAAACCGTGTTTGTGTTATCCGAGGTGTAAAAATGGCAAATGTACAAATCGGGGTGTGGGTATAAATACCATGTTAAAAAAGCTTTATTTTTGGTCCAGTACATAAAGGAATAAAGCTGTAAATAAATCTGTACATTTTCCCCCCTTGTAGCGCAATTCTTAGGTTTTGGGAACTATTTACTTTCTTGACAAAAATAACTGTAATTAAAATCAAAAAAAAATTTCAATTTACTTACTAATAACTGTGTAACTACATCCAGAGTTGTGGGGTCACTGGTGGACTTAAAAACCGTGTTCGTGTTATCCGAGGTGTAAAAATGGCAAATGAAAAAATCGGGGGGGGGGGAAAAAATACCATTTAAAAAAGCTTTATTTTTGGTCCAGTACATGAAGGAATAAAGCTGTAAATAAATCGGGAAGTTTTTCCCTTGTAGCGCAATTCTTAGGTTTTGGGAACTATTTACTTTCTTGACAACAAATAACTATAATTAAAATCACACAAAAATTTCAATTTACTTACTAATAACTGTGTAACTACATCCAGAGTTGTGAGGAGTCACTGGTGGACTTAAAAACCGTGTTTGTGTTATCCGAGGTGAAAAAAATGGCAAATGTAAAATCGGGGTGGGTATAAATACCATTTTAAAAAAGTTTTTTTGGTTAAAACGGGAAAAAAGCTGTAAATAAATCTGTACAGTTTTCCCTTGTAGCGCAATTCTTAGGTTTTTGGGAATGCTTTTGAGCGAAAAAAAGTATATCAACATTAACAGGTGGGAAAGGACTAAAAATGGCCCCTCGAGGCCCGAAAAATGGGTTTCCCGCTAATATCTGCCAAAATATGCGAATAGGAGACTTTTTGTTTAGACAAAAAATGAAGACCGTCTTGTAGTCTACAAAAATGGTTTTTATATATTTTTTTGAGAAATCGATAGTTTTCGAGATACGGGACCTAAAAGTCCCCCCATTTCAGCTGCCGCTCTACCGCTAGAATGCAGCTATCTTCATGGATTCCAAAGCGGGCGGACAATCGTTCCATTACAAAATGTACATTTTTTATTTATTCAAAGTTCATCGGAATGGGAAAACCCGTATCTATCATTGCATATGAGTTTCGGTCCATTTTGATTTTTCTAGAATATTAAAAAAAGGGGTCAAAGTTTTTTTTTTTCACATATTTTGGGAGTATCTTATTAATTTATTGATATTTTTAAAAAAATTGTTTGTTATCATTATTTATTTTTTATAATGAGATCTTAGCAAGTATTCGAAGATCCCAGAAAATTTCCTTCACCATCTTTTTTTTTTGCGTTTTGATAAAAAATTGTTTTGCCCATCTGCATTTTTTCGCCTACTACCACATCTATCCAGTGTGGAATATTATGGATTTTTCGACAGCCGTTTTTGCGAAAAATATTGGTGTTGCGAAAAAAATAGTAAGGACAATTTTTATAGATTTCGAGGTAATATACATTTTTTGTTAAAACAAAAGTTCTCTTATTCCCATATTTTGGCAGATATTCGCGGGGAACTCATTTTTAGGACTCTGGGGGGCAATTTTCAGCGGGTTTCCGGGCAAAATCGTGATAAACTTTTTCTCGCTCGAAAGCATTCGCGATGACCTAAGAATTGCGTCACAAATGAAAACTGTACAGATTTATTTACAGCTTTGGGTACTTTCAGGTCTTCTGGACTTTCAGTTACTGGACTATTTTCGGCATAATTATTACGTAAATTTTAATAAATTCCATCTTTCCTTGGAATTAAGGTTTAAATATTTACAAGCTAAAAAACAAATCAACAAGTTAAAAGCAAAAAGTTATTTTTTTCATTGAAAAGCCCTTACATGCAACATGTAGATTTAAATTATACGATCCATGTTTTCTAGACAGCGAGCGTCGAAAAGCGCTCGAAGCAGCAAAGCGAAAAAAAAACTGGGTCATATTTTGGGGCACTGAATAATTTAATAAATTGCTTTTCTCACTTATGTATTATTTTTAACTTTAATTACTTTTTGCAGAAAAATACGAAAGCATTGGTTTAGTAGTTATAAAACGATGTCATTTTTTTAACTCTACCTGTACTTTTATAAAAAAAAAACTGAAATAGTTATAGTCCCTGAGCCAGCTTAAAATTTGGTCAATTATTTTCTCTCAAGCAATAATTGGTAGAATGCACCAGAGGGTTGTATCATAAAGCTTCGTGAACGTCAGCTGCAGTTCCGTTGGGACAATGAGCCGCGGTAGCCTTTTTAATAATGACAACGCAGTAATTTTAAAATGACAACGTTAATTTAGAACTAACCGATATTTTTATTGTTGTTTATAAATAGGAGGCAAGAATAAAGTAACAATTGTTAAAAATATATTACGGGGTAACCGAAAAGTTTACTCCATTCACGTTGATTTGCATGCCTTTCAATAAACTTTAAAAGATTTTTTGTCTAAAATAATTAAGGAATATTATATTATATCCCGCCCGACGATTCACCACCCGGCATATTTCTCATTTCCTTCGAACTAAAACTTGTTAAATTGTAACTAACTCAATATCTTAAAGAAAAAAAAATAATATGGTGCATTTTACGTTAACTGGTCGCTCGAACATGAAAAAAAATACTTGCAATGATTTCCTCTCAACTAAAAAATTACCTTATAATACAGGGTGGCCGTCCATATTTTGACCCATTTTGATCGCGAATAACTTTTGAACAAATAAAGATATCAAGATGCTGTTTTCGCAAATGTACTTATATTTCTTTAAAGTTTATTCTCGTATCTTTACCATTTTTATGGACATTCCATTAGCTCAAAAACAAAATGGCCGATTTTCCGATATAGGACAACTTTGTTATTTTAAATGGAACACCCTGTATATGTTTCAATATTTTTAAAATTTAATCTTTCCCCTTTAAAAAAATGTAACACAAGCTATGGTTATCTTAAAAAATAACGCATTTATTGACCTCCAAAGAATTGACTGTATGTCGAATAGGAATATTATTTTGAAAAGGATTTTTGAAAAGTCGCCTGTGGAAACAAAGTTATCTCGTTTCCATAACAGCAACAAGCCTCATTGTCAGCCATTGTTGGTCATTTTTGACAAGTTATTTTAATTAGGAAGCGCAAAATGTTCTCGTTAAGCGAAAAAGGAAAATGTGTTATTATGTTTGTCGAAACCAAATCAGTAAAAGAAACCCAGCGAAGATTTAGAAACATGTTTAATAAAGCTCCACCCACAAAAATTTCAATTAAAATCTGGTACAGAAAATTCTGGAGTACAGGATCTTTAGCCCGTAAAAAGAAATTAGTAAACAATGAGAATTTGCTAAATAAAACGTTACAAATTCTGGAGATAACTCAGGAAGATCCAACATTGTCAACAAGAAAAATCTCAAGTTCAGTCCATATTCCTAAAACTACAGTACAAGAAATCATGAAAAAAGAACTTAAATTAAAGCCATACAAAATTCAAATGTTACAAGAAATAAAAGAAACTGATTTTCCACAAAGGGTGGAATTTTGCCAGAGAATTCAAAATTTAGTAAGGAACAATATACATTTTTTGGATAGACTAATAATGTCAGACGAAGCCACATTTCACCTCAATGGAAAAGTAAATAAGCATAACTGCAGGTTTTGGGCAACAGAAAATCCTCGACAATATAACGAACACGTTAGAGATTCGCCAAAAGTCACAGTTTGGTGTGGTATGTCAAAGCAAAAAAATTATGGGCCATTTTTTTTTCATGAACCAACTGTAACCTCTTGGACTTATGTCGATATGTTGGAAATATTTTTTATCCCCAATTGCAAGAATAAAATCTATTAAATTTCGTCTATTTTTCAACAAGATGGGGCTACACCACATTATGCTAACATTACCAAGGATTCACTGACCAACGTTTTTGGAAACCGGGGGATTGGAAGAGGGGCCCTATTTCCTGGCCACCAGATTTGACTGTTCCAGATTTTTTTCTGTGGGGATATGTGAAAGAGAGGTGTTATAGTCCACTTCCCCAAAATTTAGAGCAATTAAAAATAAATATCCGAAACATAATAGAAAATATTCCTGAAGAATTTTTAGTCAATAGTTTTAATAAGTTTTTTTCGAATTTAAATAAGTGCGTCGAAGTCGGCGGAAGGCATTTTCAACATTTACAGTAGTTTTTTAAAAAGTAATGTAACCTTATTGTAACTATTATTTTGTGAATAACCAAACTTATGGCGATCCTTTTTTTTGTAACATATGAAGCAAATTTTAATTGTTAAATAATATTGTTGGTCGACATGCAGTCAATTTTTCGAGGTCAATAAATACGTTGTTTTTTTGAGATAACCATAGCTTGTGTTACATTTTTTTCAAGGGAAAGATTAAATTTTGAAAATATAAAAACATATCAGGGTGTTCCATTTAAAATAACATAGTTGTCCTATAATGGAAAATCGGCCATTTTGTTTTTGAGCTAATGGAATGTCACAATAAAATCGTGAAGGTACGAGAATAAACTTTAAAGAAATATAAGTGCATCTGCAAAAACCGCATCTTGATACCTTTATTTGTTCCAAAGTTATTCTCCATTAAAATGGGTCAAAATATGGCCGGCCACCCTGTAGCTTATTTGTAACAATGAATGAATATATATATACACCGTGTTCAAAATTAAGTAGGCACTATACCTAACTTTTATAACTAACATTATTATAAGAGATACAAGTTAGGTTAAATTAGCAAAGTTGTGTACATTTTTACGCTGATTACAATGACGATAATAGAAAAACAAATGAACATTAGATTTACGAGTTATTCACAAAAATATACTTTTTTAAATGCAACACCCTGTATTTGTCACGCTAATTCCATAGATAATGTAATTTTCTATAAAATTATTTAATAACAATTTTTTTCCAAGATGATAAATAGCAAAGTTATTTCAATTTAAATGCATTTTCCGTAACTGGACGCAGGCAGCCATGGAATTCTTAAAATCGCATTCTTTGTACAAATTATATCGTAGTACGCTATGACAGAAACCAAATTTAAATAAAGTCTGCCATAAAGGATATAATTTGTCAAACCTTCTAATTACTTGGGTAAATAATAAACATCGTAGTTTCAGTTTTGTTTTAATAACACATAACTAAGTAACATTAATAAAATACATTATGCTAGTAATAGCTATATTGGCATCATCCAAAAAATCCTCCAACACATTTTTTAGTCCTTCCTTTATAAAACACAGGTCCAACAATTTTTGATCCAATGAGGCAGCACCATACGTTGAAGCAAAAACATCTTTGTGGACTGAAAGGATCATGGCGCAGGAGATTACAATGCTCCAATAATGTTGGTTCTTTCGGTTAAACATGCCTCTATTAAAAAAATTAGTATCATTGCTTCAAAGAATTAATCGTTAAAAGTTTGGATTTTCTATAGCAGCATTTACAAACCATTGGCAAAAGTTTATACGCCTTTTGTAATCACCTGGCAACAAAAATTGTGTGGGTCTGTATTATGTTTTTTTTTTATTTTATTAATGGTTTTTTAGCATATAGCGAAGTGATTTCGTGAGTCTATCGTGTCGTTTTTTTTTGGCGTAGAACCAGGTCAAACCAGTTAGGTTCCTTTGAGTATGTCACCGGGCACATGAAATCGTATTTTACGACATTTTATTGTGGTCTCGAACTTTTTAAATTAATAAAAAGTGATTTTTTTAAATTAAAAAAAATATATTTTTTTCCGTTTCCACCGCCATAACTTTAAAACTATCAAAGAGACCAAAAAATTTTTTGTGTCAAATTAAAGCTCAAACTGTAGCGCTTTTAACCTTATAAACTGTTTGGGCACACTTTGCACTTTCATGCCTTTAAAAATCAGATAAACTAAAAATATATATTTTTTGTATTGAAATTTTCACCAATCGATAAACTTTTTGATTTTTGAAAATATTTTCATACATGCAGCAAAGAAAATATAGCCAATTAATTGGCAACAGCGATTTTTTTTTCGGACGTAAAAAAATATTATCGGGACCCAATAGCCCCGCATGCGGATAGCGTGCGTAATAATACAATAGTAGTGGTGGTTGTCGAAATTTAGAGTGTGCTGTATGTATTTAGAATTTTAAAACAATGAAGCGAATTAATTGTAAAAAAATTGTTTATGATGGATACAAATGTGTTTTACAAAGACCTAGAATACAAGGCTTGTTATCATTACTATCAAGTGCTGAAAAAAGGCAGGACAATCTAGCAAAAGAAATTCTGTTAAAAAAATGTTATTTTAAATGGCGAAATGAAAATAAAATATTATAAAGACTGTCGCAAATCTTACACAGATTCTAAAAACTTTTATCATAATTTGCAATCAGACAGTGGCGCCGGTCCTTCAAATTATTGTGACACTAAACTTAAATGCGATACTTTTAATATTAGGAAAATGTGTCTTTTTGCAACAATAGTAAAAATAAAAAAAAAGAAAAGTTAAATAAAAAATCTGTTTAAACAAGTAATTTAAATATTATTATGTACCTACATAGTATAGTTGGTACCTTTATATTAGTTTATATTTTGTACTAAAACAACATACGAATTTCAATTTTATCCTTATAAATTATGTTTAGGGTATTTATTTTTTTACATAGTACTGAATCTTTTTAGGTAGTAGAAAAGCTACCTATCAAAAAAGTAATAAAGCTGCCAGGAATAGAAACGACATTAATATGATATCTAAGTTACGTGGCTATAAAGATTTATTTGCGTTTGATGAGAAATATCATAAATTATGTTACAGCCACTACATCTCTGAAAGAAACATAAAATCGCACAAAAATAGGAAAACGGTATCCAAACCTACTCGAAAATAGTTCAACAATATCTACCTTTTCTGCGAGTATTGGTAGTGATGTTCAGATAGATCTTTTACTTCCTAAAGAAATGTCCAAAATTTAAACTTTGTTAAGAGCTGCTGCCATTATACGTAGTGCAATGGCTTTATGTCAACCCAAAATTGAATTTCCAACATGTACTTGTGTGAAAGAAGGACTAAAATGTTGTAAGGAGTGTAAATTTCGTTCCTGTAATAACATTATTAAAGATTTTAAGGCAGAAATGGATTAAATTTACGCAAAATGCTAATAATAAAGCGCCTAAATAACTACTTACATATTACATTTTTGGGTCTGTAAAGAAAATCACCCACGGAATTGGACGATTTTTAAATTTCCAATGTAAAATATACTTTAAGTATTATTATTTAAGGCAAAAAAATGCGGATGATGTGGTTTTCACCAAGAAAAGTGCACTAAAAATTCTAAAATTTGGTCATTATTTGACTATTTACGATTTACATGTAATAAATTCATGCACCAGACGTTTACAGTGTTGCTAAACGAAAATATTATTAATTTATAATAAATAACTTTGCCGTTACCATAAGGATAATTTTCATTAAATCAAAAATATTTGAAATTCAAGCCAGTTACAAATATAATTAAGGAAAATAAAAAGCCACTTTAACTAACCAGCACTAATCATGACCGACCAGAACGGCGCATTTATAATAAAAAAAATTACAATGTAACGAGGAAAATCATGACCGATCAGAACGGCGCATTTATAATAAAAAAATTACAATTTAACGAGGAAAACCTAACCGGAACTAACAAGAACTAGATAATAGTTTAAAAGTTGTTGTTTGTTAGTTCTGGTTAGTTTTTTATATAAGAAACAACCTTCAATAATAACAAAATATTACAAAAAGTCTGGAAGCATTGCTTATTCAAGCAGTATTCAGACATGTCAAAGAATAGCATCGTATCATCTCTTTGTATTGAAAAAAATAATTTTATATTCCTGTTTAAAAAATACGTTTAACGAAGCCCTAGTTTATATTTTATGTATGTACTATATTTCTTAAATTTAATTAAAAGACATAAAGAATCCGCAATTTTTTGTTGCCAAAAATGTTTAAAAAATACTGAAGTTTTGAATGTATAATCAAAAAAATAACAAATCTCGTGGGAGCAACCAATAGAAAAAAGTTGAATAAACCTACTAATTAGGTGGGTAATTAATAACAATGATTAATATTTTTGTATGGGTTTAAAAATCTACCCACCTGTTTTGGAAATTGATTGATTGATTGTTCCGTTTTTTTTGGCATTGATTTCTTCCAGGAAATCGTTTGCCAGCTCTCCCCTTTCCAGACACGCGTTGCGGGCAACGTGAGCTTTCCCAGGCTTCGTCAGTGGAATTTCTGGATTGTCGGGCTCGAAGCCCCGGAAATTCCGAAATTTTCACAAAACTTAAATTTTTCTAAAAGATTTTCTTATCGGTGCAAGGCACAAAAAATGGAAGTCCGACCAGAAAACTGCTACTGGTATCACGCATAACCGCTTTCTGTCAGTACTGCTCCTTTCTGCTGAGCGCGCAACCATCTTCCGCCATTAGGAAAATTCCTCGTGCGTGGGGCTCTCAGAAAAAAACAGGTATAGAAATCTTCGTTCACAGCGCTTAGCCCCAGAAGAAGGACTCCATCGTTTGGCTTGAGTTTCTTCTTGATCCCCGATGGTAAAAGCTGTTGATACAGCGCCTTCAGCCGCCTTCCGGAAAAAACTATGTAGTTTTCTTATCGCGAGCACTTCACTGATCGGAGATCAAATAGGAACTGTTTTTGATATTTAAATTTTTTTCTTTTCTAAACAACTTAAGGAGCCCTTAGATCTGCGTTTAAACCTGTTGATACAACTTTAACTATACCTACTACACTTCCACCGGACCGTAAGATCTTTGTAGTCGGCCGGCTCGCTAAGCCATGCGCGCAAAAATATGACTGGCCGTTAAAAAATATCACTGACTCAATACTATAAAAGGAATCTAAAAAATTTTTGTTTTAAAAACTTTTTTTAAACATTAGCTACAATTTGGACGCAGCATGTATGTATAAATTTTCAATAATAAACTTTTTTCTCGATTGCCTAAAATTACGCTACTAAAAATAACAGTTTTGAGTTTCGTACTATTTTAAAAATTTAACAAAAAAATATTAGCTTCAAGTGGGATGTTGTTTGAAGCGCTGTTGTGTCTACTTTAATCTAAAAAAAATTAACTTGATAGCATGAATATTATTAGAGATATAGCAGTGAAGAAGTTAAAGTACGTGTTTTATTGAAAACCGATTTTTTTGGGTTTTTTCGAAATAAAAAAGTTCTCGACCACTAAAAAATGTAAAAAGTGTACCTTATTAAAGAATCCCACTAAGTCTGGTTTGGTTCTACGCCGGTTTTTTTTCTCGATAACTAAGCGACTTTTCTTCCAAATTTTACTCCACTAATAGATCAAGATTTGACCTACAGTCTCTTGTGGAATTTTTACGATAAACTTTAAAATATACCATAACATTAATTTCTGTTTGTTAATTAATTATAAAGGTTTTCTAATTTCTACGCTTAAGAAACACTTTTTTTTGATTGAAACTTTCGATAAAGGACTAAAAACTATCCTCTGTTTGGCATATTTCTTTCTGAAATTAGTTTCACTCTAAAGCCTGATTCCATTTTTTTTTGGCAAATTATGTAGCATTCTATCATATCAAACTTCTCCAAATGACAACATTTTAAACAACAGTAGCATAAATAAACTGTTGCCTTATGATTTACTAGTGGTCACTAAAACATCATGGCGGATACACATATTATCTTTTGTTTTTTTTTTTATTTTTGTTATAGCATACTACGATAATTTGTACAAAAAAATGGTATTTTAAGAATTCCATGGCTGCCTGCGTCCAGTTATGAAAAAATACATTTAAATTGAAATAACTGCGCTAATTCTCAATTTGGGAAAAAATGTAAATAACTAATTATATAGAAAATTACATTCCCTTTCGAATTAACGTAACAAATACAGGGTGTTGCATTTAAAAAAGTATATTTTTGTAAATAACTCGTAAATCTGATGTTCATTTGTTTTTTTTATTATCGTTATTGTAATCAGCGTAAAAATGTACACAACTTTGCTAATTAAATCTAACTTGTATCTCTAATAATAAAAAAGTTAGCAATAGTGCCGACTTAATTTTAAACACGGTGTATATATATCATCTGGCTGTACCTCGGTGCAGAAACCGTCAGCTGAACAGCCATATATTGACAATCAGGTCACAAATTTGTATCTGGGGGGAAATGACGTATCTTAAATTATTTAGTTGTTTCTAAAATGGTTTTTGCACCAAGATATAGCCAGCTGACATATATATTTATCCATAGTTGCATATAAGCTATCAACAAGTAAATTTTTTAGTTGAGAGAAAATCATTAAAAGTTTTTTTTTATGTTCGAGCGACCAGTTAACGTAAAATGCACCATGTTATAGTCAGTCAATTTTTTTTTTCTTTAAGATATTGGGTTAGCTACAATTTAACAAGTTTTTAGCCTTGAAGGAAATAAGTAAATATACCAAGTGGTGCATCGTCCATCCATCGTCATATAGGAAATTCCATGTAAATTTTAAAGGTGTCAATTATTGGCTTCCCTACTTATTTTGGACAAAAATTTCTTTTAAAGTTTATTGAAGAACATGCAAATCTACGTCCATGGTGAAAAATTTACTATGTATTTTTACAAGACCTTTAATTCAAGTAATATTACCTTTTTGTCTAAATGTAATATTTTTTGAGTTATAACCAAAAATCCGAATTTTGAGGATTTTTTCAGGGAATACCTCCTGGAAAAAAATTGAAATTAATTTTTTATTATTTTTGGATTTTTGTAAAATTTTGAGTAACTTGGGATTCAAATAAATAAAATAAATAATTTATAAAATAAAAACTTAAAAAATTACAATAAATAAAAAAATATATATTTTTTTTCATTTTGGACTAAAATTTTTTGTCAAAATTACATATTCGTTTATATCTCCTTTATCATTCATTTTATCAAAAATGTTCATATAACTTTTTATAGAGACAATTTAATTTTTCTTTTTGTTTCATGAAATTTGTTGTATCTCTTATAATTTATATAGTCTTAGTCCAAACAAAAAAATTGATTTTTTTTTGGATTTTTGTGCAAATTTTGAGTGACTTGGGATTCAAATAAATAAAATAAATATTGTATAAAAAAAACTTAAAAAATCACAATAAATAAAAAAATATATTTTTTTCCATTTTGGACTGAAATTGTTTGTCAAATTACATATTTGTTTATATCTCCTTTATCATTTATTTTATCAAAAATGTTCATATAACTTTTTATACCGACAATTTGAAAAGTTTTTCTTTTTGTTTCATGAAATTTGTTGTATCTCTTATAATTTATATAGTCGTAGTCCAGACATTAAGTGGTAGCAGGTTTCTGCCGTTAAATGTACCGTATCAGTTTTTTGGGATTTTTTCGATTTTTTTGCTGTTTGACCCCCATTTTAACTTCAGATTCGTGTTCAGCAAAAAAAAAATACGCCAGAAAAACTTAGTTCGACACCCAGCATCCACCACTTTTTTTGTGGACCTGTGTTATTTAAGTTGGGATGCAGTAAAACAAAAAGGTATGTATTAGTTTTTGCATAAATTACCATATAGACACCTCGAAGAAAAAGTGTCATACCACAAAAAACTTACAAAATCTCCAACCGTTTTTAAGTAATAATTGGTTAGTTTTCTTTCAAAAACGGTTAAAGATACATCATTACCCGAAATGCTGTGTATCAATTAACAAATAAGAATAATGAAAGTCCATATTTAAGTGTTATTAAAATAAAAAAAACATAGGTTTTTGATTTTTTAACACCAAAAACCATAGTTTTTTGATTTTAGGTAAAGAAAGTAATTCTTTGTGTATTTTTGGCTACTGTTACATTTCCTAGTTACACGGTAATTAGTAGGTTAATTTTATTAAAACTTCACAACCGTCACTTTTCTTATAAAAATCCTTAAATAAATACCGTCAAATTGCATCTAGAGTGGTAAAATTTTGTCTGAAGTAAAAATGGGTGGCAGCGCCAATGGGATTGCAATGGGGATGAAAAATAATATTAGCGGATTTGAGGGATTTAAGTTACGTACCTTTTTCAGAGTATTTCCTGACATATTTTATCCTTTTTTTGTGTATAAAACAAAAAAATTGGATTTAACAAATGCTTACTTTTCCAGTGACGATATACAGTGTGTCCCAAATTGGTGGGGAATGTATGGGGATCTTGGAAACCACGATAGATAGAAAATCGGTTAAATGGGAAAAGTTTTGGACAATTTTGTTGGTAAATTTATCCCGTTTACTACATGGTTCTATCTATTTAGGTTTTTGAGAAATTTTGAAAAAACCTGAAGCATGCATTTTTGAAAATCGGCCATATTTTTTTTATAAGTGAAAATTTTTCAAATCTGTAAAAACTTCTTCAAAGCAACTTTTTTTTGTAGAATATGACCAAGTGGTCAATTTTTATTTTCTACGTTTCGGCTTTTTAGAATCATCATCAACTTTATTTTTTCATATGGACGCCATATTAGATTTTACGCAGCCAAATAGTGCTTTTATTCTGATTTCAACAATGTATAACATGTTATAATTTAAGAGTTTATAACCTCATTTATTTTTAAAAAACAAATATTTTCTCAGTTGGCCTTGATTCCGGCGAACGTAATTTTTTGTAAACAATAAAATATTAGTAATTAGCAAAATAGATAAGCTAAACAGATATTTTACAGAAATGGGTTTTCGCGACCATAGCTATAACGTTAATACGTGTTACAACAAAACTACACCTAACAAGTTAATTGAAACAAGTGAAAACAAAATCAATGAAAAGTGGACAAACTAATATGAAGATTAAAATAACCACCTAAATTTAAAATGTTGTCCATATTTCTCAACATATTAACGATATTTTTAAATAGTCCTCACTACCCTATGAATGGTTAACTTAGGTGAGTGGAATTCTCTATCATCCCTGGCTGAAGATGTTGGATTTTCTTTAAATTGTTGGTTAACTGTAGCATCTCGTTGTCGATTTTCTTCAACGTACTTCTTAGGTCGTGGATTTTTAAAAACTTTCGAATTTAAGCAAATTAGTAACCAGTTTTTGAAAGTATGTTTGTTTAGGATGTTGCCTTTCAGGAAAATTGTCGAAATACGTTTGCGCAGCTTTATTAACATTTCTATTGCTTTGGAAATAACGTTGCAAAATATCAAGTTTTTCTTTAAATAATTAATCATTTTACAAAGTTAAAAAAATTTAATAACGTACCCGAGCTAACTTGATAATGACGCTAGATGACATTCGCCGGAATCAAGGACAACTGAGAAAATATTTGTTTTTTGAAGTGGATGAGGTTATAAACTCCTAAACTATAACATGTTATACATTGTTGAAATAAGAATAAAAAGCACTATTGGCTGCGACAAAATCCAATATGGCGCCCATATGAAAAGTAAGTTGAGGTTGATTCATCAACTTACTTAAAAAGAAATGTTTATTTTGTTTTATATTTGATGTGTAATTTAAATGTTAATAAATTAATAGCAATTAAACAGTCGTGGTAAATAAATATTCACTCACCTGTATAATTTTAAGAATAAGTGTAGTATTTTGAAAGTCGTATTCCAGTGAGAAGTGAATTTGACCAACATTTTCTGATGGTTCCGAGTTGTCAATGTACATATCCACTAATGATATTGAGCGACTTTGAAGGAAGGCCATCTGAAAAGAAAAAGATAACAGAAATTAAATTTAGTCAAACATGATTTAATACAATATCTTTTTTGTATAACATAGATAATTTAAACTCATCTATTTTGTTTAATCTATCAGTTTGACCAGAAATATTGGACAGTGTCGTTTTCAGCCAATACATTTTTTTTATAATTAATATAACGAGAAATATAGTTTTTATTAGAACAATACGATAATAAGTATCTTTTGGAAGTCCCAAATTCTACACATTCCATGATAATATCTGCAATTTTTCCAAGCGTATACAGTTGTTTGATAAAAGTAGACAACTTAGTTTTTTTCAAATAGAAAGGCCAGTGAATTTTTATTGCAATAAATTTAGCGTATCGCCGTTACTAACATCTCCAAATATCTAAACTTTATTCTACGTAGTTTCCGAAACATGGCAACTCTATATTTAGCAAACGGCACAAAAAATGTAAATATGTCTACACTGTGGTTTTCGGATTCACCAAATTTGATGATCATATCTACAAGGCTGCCAATTGTACACTTTTTGAGATAAAGTGGGCAACTTTGTTATTTTTTTATAAAAAGCCGTATTTATTTTTATTGAAATGAATTTAGTGCACTGTTATTACTAAAACCTTCAAATATAAGAGCTTCAATTTAAGTAGTTTTTGCAATAGCGAATTTATGTGTAGTAACCACTTAATTTAGATTTTTTTATAAAATAAAAAATGTCACGAAGCCTTTTTGATAACCCCTCAACTGAGTTTAATGGCTAATCAGGTTATTGCTTAGCCAATGATTGAAAATAGTTTAAACATTTAATAAGATAGCCTCTACATAATTCTGTGTCCGTTAGATCTATTTTAAATAGGTGTTCTCGTACCCTGCAGTGGCCAGTTAGAACGCTCGTTAGTGTTTGGACGTTCCTTTTGTACATCATAAGGCTTTTTTTCGCTATTGACTTTTCTGGATAGCTCAGCATTATTTTTGCGAAGTTGCAGTTTGACAGTATCCGTCCCGCAACCGTCCTGGCCAGCGAGTCACCGGTATGATTACCTTTAGATATGTCATGTCCCTTGATCCAGGTTTGGCTGACCACATTATTTAGAGATGTTAGTGAGGACTTGATAACATTATAGTACAAGTCCCAAAGTAATGCGTAGTCTATTCAGGGTTAGTAATGCTTGCCTACTATCTGTATAAATCAGATCGTATGGTTGGCGATGTTGCGGCTTTTAATTTCGTAAGCCGCTATGATTATGGCCGTCAGTTCGGATTAAAGCACGCTGGGTTCGGCGCCCCTTGTCCATCCGATTTTAGGTTTATAGTTGGTGAGTATATGCCACAGTCTATGCTCACCTTGGTCTTAGAGCCGTCAGTGTACAGGCTAATGATTCCTTTGACTCGCCTTTTATTGATATTATTCCCTTTCTGTTGATAGTTTAGGTTTATTAAAAACGAACCTGCATTTTTGCTTAAATAAGTTTTGATGGACAAAAAACCAAAACTGTGATAAAACAAAAAAGTCAACATCTTAATTTTTTATTATATCTATGTTTCTTTATTGCATTTATTAATACAGAAAATTAATAATTAAATATATCTAGACTTTAACATGATTTAAAAAAATTCAGTTATTTGAATTTTGAATTTTCAGTGTGTGCATATTGGACTGAATAGATATGTCTTCATTGTGAGAATGGTTTTTAAAAATACGAAGTAAAGGCTTACATGAATTATAGCAAAATATTGGATGAAATCTATCAGCTTATAATTACTTTTCATCAATCAAAGTTTCTTTAACGTCAGTTAGAATTTTTAATAGCATGATAATATGTCCTAAAACAAATGAGTTGTCTGTTCCAGGCTGTCAGTTTTATTGGACAAGTCAAACTTTATTAAAAGTTATATAACAAAAACCATTAATCACTTTGATAATTAAAAGTTTTAATAAGTTGGTACAGTTTTCATTATTATGTATCAATATAATTTTCATTAATTTAAATAATATTAATTGGGTTTAAATGAATTTTATAATCGATGGTTTTATATTTTTACTTTGTTCCCAACGACATCTTCTATAAACATTTGTCATGTTTATAAATATGTCGCACCTACTTGGCGTAGTTGTCCATTTCGTAAACTGGATGTCCAGTTCGTAAAGTGGAACCAGATAGTGTAACATTTTATTTCTCTATCTGGACAATTTTTATGTCCAGTTCATGAAATGGATATGTAATTTTCCACTTAGAGAAGCGAGACTATATTACACCATCTGGACACAAAAATTATCCAGTTCCTGTACTGTATATTTGGCATTTGTCCACTTAGTGAAACAATTAGTCGTCGGTGGTTTGAATGGCATGATCATTATATTGAACTACTAAATCCAAAAACGTTGAATATCAAAGATATTTTTTATACGATTCTTGATCAACATTACACGGAAAAACTAACCACCACTAACCACAACCAACCAAAAATGTTGGGTCATTGCATTGTTTGCAGTAAATAAATGCCAAATATACAGTACAGGAACTGGATGATTTTTGTATCCAGATGCTGTAAAACCGTCCCGTTTCACCAAGTGGAAAAATGGTGTATCCATTTCAAGAACTAGACAAAAATATTGTTCAGATGGTGAAATAAAATATTATTACACTATCTATTTTATTATTAAACGAAATGTAACTTAAAATTATTGTTTCTGGGAAACTGGGAAAAAATACATAGAATACATTGTGGACATTTCAATAAGTTTATAGTTTTATTCCTATATGATTATTATTAATTTGTGAAACCTCTATAGGTACCAGTAGCAAAGCCAAAAGGGGAATATGAGAATATATTGCCCCCCATAACCGCTAACAATATCTTTAAAAATATTTGGATAATGATACGGATATTTATAATAATATTTTTAAAATATATAATAACTTAATTTATCCCTGTTTTTCGATATGTCAAACCCGACATAAAACATAGAAATGCGCTAAAGCTTCTTGCATGGCGCTGAATTCGTTGGTGAAATCGGTTGGACTGGGTTTTTCAATTTCTTGAATGGCGCTGAATTTGTTGGTGAAATCGGTTGGACTTGGATTTTTAATTAATTATCAATTTTTTAGTTAAAAAATATGTTTTATTAATTAAATATTTATTTAAGCAACGTTTTAATTCTCATGAATACACTCTGACGGGTGATAATCATTATAAAAACTTATGTACAAACTAGGGTCACTTTAGTCGTTAAGAGGCAAGAGCGGTCGAAAAATTTCGATATAGTGTCGTTTCTGACTATTTTCACGAAAATATTTTATCAGTGAATACCAAAGTAAATATAACGGCTAATTTATTTTATTTAATATAATTAAAAAAATTAAAATTAATTTGGAAAAAAGAAAAAAAAATGACATTTAATTTTTAAGTTATAATCAATAAAGGCGCGTATTTTTTTTGAATCTTTTGCAATTTTTTAATAATAAGTTATAAATTTAAACAAAATTTAAAACAAAAAAAGCACATCTTCGATGAGACCTGAACCACGGACCGTCGAAACGCAAGTCGGATATTCATACCGTCTTATTGTATTAACGCACAAACTATTCGGTACATATGCGTCCTCCCATCTTTGACTGGCGATTTTTCGAAAACGAAGCCTAGTTGGCACCTAAAATTTTAGGGTTTGGTTGATACCTACCCACATTATAAGCACGCGAAGTAGGAGCCCATAACTCGATGCACTTTCGGACCGTCCCCCATCAGAGCCCTATAAACATTTTTATTCTAAGTTTAAACTTGAGGCTGATACCATAATAATTATGTTATAACCAAATTTTTAAATGCGGGAACCATGATGTGAAAATTTAAAAGTATATACAAAAAAATAACTTACTATCTGTAATAAATTGCACAATACACTAAATTTCTGAAAATATTTTTCCATAAATTATGTTAATAAATATGAAGTTGGATATTATATTGCTGGTATTTGCTTATGATTAGAGCTTTAATAAATGAGTTTGATATTTGCGTGACTGTGATTTAATTACTTATTAACCTTTTACGCGTAATCAGAAGGTTGGGACGAAATGCAATTAATTTTTATTAGCTTTTGAAGCGTTGCCATATTTTTAATTTAATAAAAATAAAATGGTAAAAGTTTTTACAAGCTAAAATATATACAAACAAAAATTCTCCGATACAGTTTTATACACCTACAAAAATCGGCCAATTAAGGATATTTTTTATGATAATTACAACTAAATAAACCAATTGTATTTTTTTACTAACGTTTGTAAAAAAGTTATAAGGCAATAAAGTTACTTTCGGGATTAAAAGCATGAAGGCATAATAAAGATAACATAAAGCTTTAATAATACTCATTGTAAAGTTATAATAATAAAAAAAATCAATTTAAAAGGAAAGTAACAAAAATGACATAATACTACAGAACTATTTAAATTTTTTATATAAAATATTTCCTAATATTTTGTTTTAAGGGGGTTCATTGGTTTAATGGGTAAGAAAAAAGAAGATTTTTTTTACATAAATTGTTTTCCCAATATGTCAAGAATAGAGCGGTAAAGTGATTTTTTTACTTTACTTCAAACGCGTTTTTCTCATAACTATGTTTTTCAAACTTTCCTTCATCATATCTCAGGAACAGCGTGGTCGATTCACTTCAAATTTATAAGGTCGACTTAGTACATATAGACGCACGAAATGGTCTATTACCATTCTTAAATTTAAAATATTTCTATTTTTTTAACAAAAGTTGACCAAAAATTAAATTTTTTGATCCAAAGTCTGTCAAAAATCCAATTTACAAAATTTTCTTATCATAATATTTTATTTCGTACATTTAAGTTTACAGATTAAAACGCAGCCGATTTTTTAGTTTTAAAAAAGCTATTTCGTGGAGTGTCCATTTTTTCGAGGCAGGTCGGTTCAACTTTCGGTTCAGATAAATTTGCGTTAAATATTGTTTATCAGAGTAAATATACCGAATTTAGTAATCTATATAGGCGTAAAAAAATTTGTTGTTCACCAACGCAAGTTACAGTTACATAAATTGAAAAATTGTACGTCTAAGAGCTTTTTTTGAACTATTTTCAAATCTTTTCTGAGATACCCGCAAAAGTTTTTTTTAATTTTTTTATTTTATTTTTGTCACTTTATTCTCAGTAAAGATGTTATCTGAAAACAGTCCAGTAAAAAATTCCTTTAGTTAATCCCCACACATAACATTTTTAATTGGTATAAAAAGGTAGATTACTTAACAGTTTAGTCAAATAATAGAAACAAAAACCAAACTTAAGCGAGACATATAATTTAAACATGACATCTCCAAACTTGTGCGGTCTATGCACAATAATGGAAAATTTAATCAAGAACACACCGAAAGCTATTGGGAAAATTAATTTTATGTAGATTAATTGAAAAAGTTTATTTATTTTGAAAAAGCATTTGCTGAATTAAAACGCATAAGTCAGTGTATATATGTATTATTAAGGAATCATGTATTGAATTAAAAAAAGATACAGAAATTATTTTGCTAAAGCCAACATTTATATAGTTGGTTTAGTTATTTAAAGACAACTTTAATTAAAGCCTGTCCATTATTAATATTAGACACAGTGTGGTAAATAAATTTTTCAAAAAAAAGTATGTTTAGAAACAAAATTGATAATAAATAAATTTATTAGCTTTAAATATTTTCGGCAACTTTTGCATTAAAAATGTCTTTAAATCTGCATCTTCAAGAATGTTTTAGATTGTTTTTTTTTTAATTTTGATGTGTATTATTAAAATATAAAATCATCTATTTTAGTAGCAAACATCCCTTTGATATTTTCCGATTAGTTGTCAAAACTTTATAGAAAATGCATTTTGCGGTTTTCTTATCAGAGGCAAAGTTTTTGACTAAAATAAATTTAAAACTTTTTTTTAAATAATTTTATGTTAAAATTCAGAGTCATAAAAAATTAACATTATTAGTTATAATCGTCATTAAATATTTTCGACGTATTCCCTATAGTTTTACACGCTGTCAACAAACGCTCTTGTCAGTTTTTGGTTTAAAAATTTTATACCTGCATTTTTATTTTTACATAACCCTATAAATGCTAAACTATTAAAATCGTGGGATCTTCTTGTCGTTCCTATAGTACTTTGCAACTAATCAAGGATTAGGGTAAAGTGCATTTGAATTATCGCAAACAATTACACTGAAATAAGCAGGAGCCTTATTGTGCACGTATAATATTTTTTTTGTTACCGATAATATTATTTTTTCAAATAACACTGACCATTAAGGTGATTGGAAAAAGTAAGTCTATAAGTCTATAAGCTTATTATCCATCTGTTCAAAAAAAAATAACTGGTTGCTTGGACATTTTTAAAAATAATCAAATCTTTAGGTTGTTTTCCTTGTAACTCAAGACTTAAAAACCATTAAAAAAATAACTCAAGCATATTATAAATGGCGGTTATTTTGATTTTGACGCACACGCCTAATTTTGCGATTGTAAGAGTAAACAAAATCATTTAAAAACTTTAAAGGTTTTTGTTTTAAAGGTATGGTTTCATGCCAAACCTATTGTTTTTAATAAGAAAAGAAAAGTAAAGGTCCAGTTGTTAATTTATTTCTCTCTCTCTCTCTATGTAAAACTCGCAAGAAAAATTAAATGTAAAATACAGCGATATTTCATTTTTTTGTAGAAAAAGAGTCAAATTTAATCTGTTTTCTAGTTTTGTTGGATGGTATACCACTCTCGTAGTATCACTAGTGAAAATTTTTAATAATATTTCTAGAAAAATGTGCTTTTTTGAATAAAAAAGTGTGCCTCAAACAGCTGATTCCTTGTTATCTTCAAAAAATGCCAGTAAAAGAAGTTAACACGATATGGAAGATCTCTGAAAAACGTAATGCCTATATGATGAAACATATTACATAGAACTTGCCAAACAAATTGATAATAAGTATTAAGAACTCCTTCTTATATACGCCTCTTGATTATTTTTCCTGAATTTCGAATGTTTAAACTGCTCAAATCTTTTAATAATTTTTTATTAATAAATTAGCACTCCTACTAAGACAAACAAAATATTACAAAAAAATACAAGCAATGAACGACTAACATATTTTTCCTAATAAATATGTTTATGTGTCGCATTTTTAAGTCATGCAAATTATCATCTTGATTTACTACCGGAGGCAGCGCAGCCTCCTGTGCTTATTTTGTGCCTAATCTTCTATTATCTTTTATACCAATTTTTTCATTAGTCTTGTTCCTTCTACAAGGCTGTATAGCCCCGATACTGATTGGCTGATATATTTCTTCGGCTCACGCTTTAAATGAAGAATGGGTTCGTAAATTTAAAACAACAGGTTCAGCTGTCAATGTCAAACATAAAGGATCGAAGAAAAGTGTACAAAGCCTGAAAACATCGATCATGTAAGAGTATCTGTGGAAACAAGCCCAGGCGTTAAGAATTTGTAAGTCATCTTTACTTCGAATTTTGCATAAATATCTTAATCTTCATCCATACAAAATTCAAATTGTCCAAGCACTGAAACCAACAGACATCCCAACTCGTTTACGTTTTGCTAAAACCCTGCTTGAAAATGAAATAGATATAATTTGTGGATGTCTGACGAGGCGCACTTCCATTTATCCGGCTATACTAACAAACAAAATTGTCTTTTCTAAAGTTCAGAAAATCCACAGGAGCTCCACAAACAACCATTACATAGCCCAAAAGTGACGGTATGGTGTGCAATGTCTTTATCGGGCCCTACTTTTTTCAAGATGAGAATGAGAATGCTGTTTCCATTAACCCTGTGCGTTATACCGGTAAGATAAACCGGTTTTTGAGTCGCCGCTTGAACATATTTTCACATAACAATCAAACGTGGTTCCAGCAGGATGGTGCTACCTCACACACCACGAGAGCGTCATTAAGTTCCTTGCAAAGATTGTTTCCGCAATATGTTATTTCCAGACGAGGAGACATTGACTGGCCGCCAAGGTTGCCAGACTACCTAAAGCAAAAGGTGTTCATTAATAAACCAAGAACCATTAAGGGGCTTAAAAGAAACATTATTGAAGAAATTGCTAACATTCCTGTGGATATGTTGCATCGTGTTATGGCGAATTTCCATGAAAGAATTCAAGAGTGCATACAGAGAAGGGGAAGACATATACCCGGTATTCATTTTAAGAAATAAAAATGGCATATTACTGGTACGTTAATGTTATACTGTATTTTGTTACAGAGTCTATTAATCTAAAGGGGTTATGACATCGTCGAGAATGGGGATAGCAAAAGTCCAAGACGTGAAGGTGTGAAAAGGGTCGCTTATGTTGGCGGCCCTGTCGGGTAACTCTAAAAGTTACTAGCATTCTCAGCTGTGGACAGAGTCGTGCCACAAGTCGAAGTTTTTATATGGGGTTATTTTTACAGTTGAAAATATTTAGGTACAGAGTTGATATTTTATTGGTTTTGACTGTTTTTACTATATTGTTTTTGGTAGTGTTTAGTCGTGTAGTTTTAATTAGTCCTTAGTGTGCAATACACCAAAAAGTTGTGTTTCCCATAAAGATTCTGTTATTTGCTCAGAGCATGTTAAAAAAGACGATTTTTATATGTCTTCCAGAAAAATTGCAAAAGCGGTGATTATGAGATCCTGATCAAAAAGGAAAAAGGCGATTAATAAAAGAAGGTAAGGTGAAAAATATGATTTATCCTAATGCTGCTATTACTAACAAATATTCTCTTATTGTAGCAGTTCCATTCAGTTTGCATTATTACACCTCGGATAACACAAACACGGTTTTTAAGTCCACCAGTGACTCTTCACAACTCAGAATGTAGTTACACAGTTATTAGTAAGTAAATTGAAATTTTTGTGTGATTTTAATTATAGTTATTTGTTGTCAAGAAAGTAAATAGTCAATATTGACTTGCTTATACCTAGAACTGATCAACTTTAGGTATATGCATTAATGTACCTTCAGAATGTGTATTTAATATTTTTTTCCCATTATTTTGTACATTTATTAAGTTTGCGGTTAGTTACATTCTTTAATTGTTTTTTGGATACTTATCTACCAATTACTTGGTATATTATCTTGAAAAAGACATGTTATAAAATATAATTTATATTTTTTAGATTTGCCTTTTACAAGTTTAAAATTAACTGATGTAAACCTACCTTGCACTAAAGAAGTTTTTGTTTAGATTGTGTAGTTAGAAGTAAGTTAAACTTTCGAGTACCAAATAAGAACACGAGATCTAATTCTTTGTTTTATCTTGCAAGGGCTGCCAACAAACTATAAATGAAATTTTTGTGTTTGTATTAAGTAGGATTTTAATGCTTAAATGATTTGTATGTTTTAAAATATGAAATGTAGTATACCACACAATATTATTAAATAATACCACTAAGTACTGTGTTCTTTTCTTCCATATCTATTTCAAAATGTAAAAATTTCAGTTGTATTTTATTTAATTGCTGCAATTGTAAATGTATTGTAGTGTTGTAGTTGTGAAACAAATAATTCATTTTATTGCCAAAGTGGAAAATTTTGCTATTATTCTGCAATATCAAGATGCTGTATGGTCCGTAAGTAAATAAATAACTAGTTTTTAAAAGTAACATAATTAGTTTTTAAAATAAAATAAATTAAGCATTAATAGACAAGTTTATATATTTATGAAGTAAAAGAAAAACACCATCATAAATTCCTAAAAAAAGTTAATTTTTCTAGGCTTCGAGTATCTGATTTGGAGTTGGATATTTTGTAATCTTACAAAGATCTTTAAGATAGCTTGTAAAAGCCCATTTCTGATCCTGCACTTACAGAAAAGCTTCCTTCCTGTCTTTCTTCTATAGGTATTTTCACGGCTTCTGCTTAGACGAGTTGGCCAGTATAATTCCTTTTCTGGCAGCTTCCAGCAGAGCAACACGTAGTGCAACTTTTATGCATCTTTTAACAGTTCAGCTAGAGAGGCCCCCAACTTCCCGCTTTCTTCGTTCCTTCATCCCTAGAGTGTCAAGACTATGGAACCTGCTACCTGCTGAATTTAAGTCTCTTTTTAAAATATTTAATGTAGTAGATACCATTGAAAAGGTACGTCATCGACGTGTTGTCGCTTTAATTTTTAATTTCAATACTTAATTGAATTACTTTTATATTTTTTAAATATAAATTTTGTTCGTCGGTATAAAAGCAGTTTTTCGTTTCCTCCTCAATTCTACGCCACTGTCCGGCATAAAATCCAACATGGCCGAAATGGACCCTTCTTGACGTCACACAAGAGTTTTTCAATATGGCGGATGTCATAACCCCCTTTAGATTAATAAACTCTGTTTTGTTAAATTAAATTGCTTTTAAAATCATAAAGTGTTTAAAACTTCCCGCTTCAAGATAACTAGTTTTATATTTCTTTGTCAATACTATTAAATAAGCAGTTTTAATATTATTTTTTAAACACAAACGGTGCGTTTTACCATACAAAAGCAAGAGACATTTTTCATGAAGATTTGACCAAAAATAGTATCTTTAAAAAACACACCATTAAAAATGACGTATAAATATATTATAGAGAAGCACTAGACATTCCTTTAATTTAAGTTTGTAAGCTTTTATCATTAATCTTAGGAAATAATATTAGTTCAAAACCCTTCATTTCTCCACTCGAGGATAAGTGTCATTGTCCATTTTGGGGAAATTTAATCGTTCTGGGTTACCGGCCATTTGTTCCGGTATTTGACTGTAATAACCTAAAATCAATCTAGCGAAAACGGCCATTACTTTGAGTGAAACGGTAAATTAGATTTTAAATGAAAGTAATTGGCAGAGCCTTAGCGTAATAAATTACAATTTTTTTGTTGGAGCTGGCACAATATTGCAAACTAGAGGTAAAAAGCATTTAGTATGGTAATCATAAAATTAGGATTTATTAATATTCAACATATGAGGACAATATAAAACAAGGCCACAAAAATATATAAAAGTCAAGCTAAGGTTTTCATTTCAGGGTCACCTATACAAGGTGAATATAATTGTATATTCTAAAATATGTAACAAACCATGATACTATTACTCGAGAAGATAAACCCACTTGGCGATTCAATTTCGTACGACGTTGCGCATGACGTCACTCGATGACAAAAATTCTGCTTGTCGGTTGGGAAAGCAGTGTTTTAAAGCCTTTTTTAACGTTTATTGTATTTTGGCATCACTTATGATTATTATATATTGGTGTATGAGATATTCTATGATTATTATAATAGTATGTAAGATATTTCCTTAATTGTATGTGGGATTTAGGATCCGTGCTATGATAATAAGCCTTTAAAAATAAGGTATAGAATAAATAATATAAATGCCCGTTTGACATTGATTAAGGTTTAAAAACGAACAACAAACGATTATAATTATTTAAAGTATTTTAATTTAAACATATGCAATATAAAAAGTCTAAAGGCTTGTTAATTAATAATAAACTAATAAAACTTTATAGCGCAAAAAAATGATTTATGGTTTTTATTTAAATAAATTTAGTTACCTACTTTAGACTAATACTTTGCAGAAAAATATCAGTACATATTTTGTTATGTTGCAAAAAAAAAAAAAAAAAGTAGAGGATTAATATACAGCGTATTGTGACATTTTTTAAAAATTTTATTGAGTTTTATGCGCTATACCTACCTATAAAGGATAGTCTATATTTTTTATATTGCTTATAGGTAGAGGTATTAAGAAAATGACACTGTAATGTTTAACAATTCTGTTTATTTTTTTAAGAATATATTAGTACTTAGAAAATTAACAAATTTACACAAGAAAACCAAATTTAATTAATCTATTTTATAATTTTTGTCATTTTTCTCTTCCTTACTTTGGTTTTTTTTAATATCTCTATTTAACATTAGAATTTAATAATACAGATTTGGCTAAATCCATTTGCGATTTTAAATAATTTTTAGTCAACTTTAATGACTCCCCATTAAAATTGTTAAAAATAATGAGTCGGAAGATTCCTTTCGCTAGAGTTAGAAAGCTAATCTGGACCGGTGTATTGGTAACAAAAATTTTAAATAAACAATTAATTAAATCCATAACATCTAAACCGGGAAATAGATGCTCATCATTTTAAACTGGCGTTTCTGGGAAATTGTCATCAACAGTGCGAAAAGAAGAACTATCTCATGGCGTGAGTTTATCTTTCGAGTAATAGTATCTGGTACAAAATGTATTTAAATTTTCACAACAATATTTATTAAAATCGAGTGACTGTAAAGTATGATGCTCATCATTTTAATGGACGATGTTATTAACAACAAGTCGAATAAAGAATACTTATTGCAATATTATTTTGAAATATTTTAATTTAAATTGAAATTTAATAAAAAGCAACTAATACTTAATTATTGGTTTGGTCATTTTATTTGTTATAAGAAATAGTTGTACATTACAAAATAATAGGAAATATCATTTTTGCAATTTATTTTAATTTTAATTGAAAATTAATTATTTTGTTAAAAGAACTAATGATAATTATTGTTTGACATTCTATTTTTTAAAAATTTGGACTACCAAATAAAGGCTAAATCCTTTTAAGAACACAAATGTTTAGTGTTTTAAACGCTTTTTTTATTTTGCTTAAAATAGATTTCTGGGCACAATTTCCGAAGAATTTTAACATTTGCACCAGGTTTGTGGTAAATTTAAAACATATCGGCATATTTTCCCGATTTACAATTATTATGTTTTAAAACAGCACTTTTTTATTTTGCTTAAAGAATAAGATTTCTCGGTTGCACACATTTCGTTTTTAAAAATCTTTGGTACATTTGCACTACGTTTGTGGTAAATTTAAAACATATCGGCATATTTTCCCGATTTAAAAACAAACAAAACTATCGCTGCCGGCCGGTGAGCAATATTACAGCTAACTTTACGTCAGACACCAGGATGCTCTGTTGCCAATTGTTTGTTAACTTTTTAACTGGGGAAAAATTATTCATATTTTTTTTAATTTGTAGATTGTAACATTTAAAACTTAGTTTATTTTCTTACCAAATGAATCTACACTGATAAGTGTTTAAGACAAAAGTTTCCAATTCTTAAGATTTTTAGAAATAATTGCTTCTAAAGTTCTAACTTTTACATCGTATAGACAAAAATCTGTCAAGTTTAGACACCTATGTCATATAGACTTTTTGACTTGTTTTGAGCTCTACTATCCCCCATTTAAATCGTGAGCATGATACTTTTTACACCCTGTATATTTTTTTCATTAAATTTGGTAAAGTAATACTTAAAGCGGTATTTTTACTTTGTAAGATTTACTTCTAAAAAACGTATTAACAGCGCAGCGTGATAACAAGTTAAACTTTGTCAGTTAACATAATAAAATGTATTTTGTTTACGTTTTGTTTTTAAAATAATAAATATCTTAGTGGTGGTACTTTAAAATATAACAAACTCTATGTAAAATATGTTTAATGTAGTGAATTTTTTGTATATAGTGTATTTTGACTTGTTTGGACATCAGCTTGATTTGCATAAGATTTTCATTATATCCTCTGGTAATTTGGTCATTTTAGAAACCCAAGATAAACTAACTTGCTTGACCAAAACTAAAAACTGAATCTTTGATCTTTTAGTTCAAGATAAGTCATCCTTAGCAAGTAATCATTAAATTTGTTTCTTAATAAAAAGTAATAAAGTTATATTTCTCAAAAAAGTAACAAGTTATATTTCTCAAAAAAGTAAATAAATTCTTTAAAAGCCATTTTGGGCATATCTTTTAACAGGTCTTTCTTTTGTTATAGCACACTTGTGTCTTTTTCTTTTTTTTTTCTTTTCTAACTGCTTCCTTAAACTTTCTTGGAAGCCTAAACGGTTTTGTTAAATATCTTAACTTCATAAAGATGTAGTTGCTGACTGATCTCAGTATATTATGGTTTTGGGCTTTAGTGTCCTGCTACTTGGCACTGCAGCTAAGGCTGTCTCGAGGCAGTTAGTTTTAGACTTGGATCCAGTTAGGGATGAACAGTTAACAGTTGGAGGTTTGGTTTACCTACGTGGGGAGGTACGCCCGTACTACATAAAAAAAAATAATAATATGTGTCTTCTATACTTCACGAGGTCCAAGCATCTTCAGTAAAGTGCTTTATATGGTAGAAGCCCCAATCAAATTTCACGTAGTATAGTGTCCCGCAGTAAAGTGTACCACAAGTGGTGGAGTAAATTTATGCATTTTGCCAAGGGGTAAAAACTCCACTACCATTTTCACATGTAGTAGCTGAGTCACGGCAAATTTTAGTGCAACTTAGAATAAAGTGTTACAATATTAAATGGTTTTTGTTTAAAAAAAATAAATCTGGATATTTTTAACTTTATAAAGTAAGTTTTATTACAATTTCAAATATGTTGGCAGGTAAAAATAATTTCTATTTTGTTCGTTATAAAAATCACAATTGCATCTGTTAAAATTGCAATGCGTACATGTCTAAATTTATGTCCCTAATATTTTACTATATATGCTCAAGAAAGTAATATTATCATAACAGGTTTGGCAATTTCATTTTGAACATTTTTTTCTGGTAGAACGTACCTACATTTAATGTCAAAAACCTTTAAATATTTCACTCATGTATAAGTTTTCCCATAAGACACGTTAAAAATAAAAAAAATTCTGCGGAAATTTCACGTTGCCTAGACAACGTGGTATTTCCACTTAGTTACAAACGCAGAACAATCGAACCTGTTTGTATTGTCAATTACAAACGTCAAAATCAGTCAAAATGAGTCGTTTTGGTGATGTACACGATGAAGAAATAGATAAAGTAATTAAAAAAACGATTTCAGTTATAGTTTTAATTATGTTGCATAAAATTAAAAAATGTATGACAAAAAAAACATTTTAATAGTATAATACTCCCATATTTCTTCATTCTAAAAATATTTTCCCTTAATACCTCTCGTGCATAAAAATTAACCAGATTATTTTTTATTCAAGCTTGTTATACAAATTATCGTTTAACAATTTATAAAAATATTGGTAATTTTTAAGCACTCGTGGTATTACCCCGAAAATTCAAGATTTATCATCAACGTTTCTGTGATAAGTCGATTATTATTCTCAAGATATAATATAAAGCTAAACAAGTAAAATAAACAACAGCTATTTACCAAACAAGGTAATATTCCTCTAATATTAACCCAACAAAAAAATAGCTGTTATAAATATGTAGTTTAGACGGTTCAAATAGAACGTTAAGCAATTGTATCATTTTGTCAATTTTCTAAATCGATTATCTGAAAATCTAAATACTTATCTAAATTAAAAAAAAGTTATTTATAAGATCTGTTGTGAATTAAATAAATTTTATGTAGGAGAAACTTCCAGACCATTAGCCAAACGGGTAAAAGAAGATCGAACATTCATTAAAAATACAAAATTCCACAAATAAAAAATCTGTCCACACGCATTTGATAATAATTGCATAATGAACTGGAATTTTTCTAGTATTTTAGCAAAAAAAACCGTAAAATGAAAGAATGTGCAAAATAATATTAAAGCTAATTATGTAGCATCAATCTCAGTAACTTTAAATAATACATGGGTACCTTTGCTTAATGCTAAAGTAATTTCAGTATCATCTAAAATCAGTTAGCACACCACCCTTTTTTAACGAATAATAAATATACCATTTACAACAGATTAACACCAAATTAAAAAAAACAATCTCAAAATCTCTCTAATTTGTATATAACTATTTTTACCAATTTTAATATTATTTATTTAGTATTAAGATTATTTGAGTTTTTTGTGTTTCGTTCGATCTGCAAGTTTATAGGTCTCAATAGGCCCAAGCACACTAAGTATCTATACCTCGAACCCGGACCAAAGTAGTCCCATTGTATAAAGATTTCTTTGGCGTGTACCCAGTAAAAACTTTGGAATATTTTTTTTGGCACATGTAATACTGAAACCATTAAAATTTACCACAGTCAAATTGATATTCTTTTTAAATATTTTTTTGTAACTTATGATATAATAAAATAAAAAAAAATGTAAAAACAAAAGATTTCCTATTCCCACTAGTATATTAAATAAATAGTAGTATACCGTGGTTTTGTAACCTTTTATAATCATAAAACCCCTTAAGAGGGTTTCTTGTGCCCTTATTAGTTTAGCCATAGTTAAAAGAAAATTGTTTGTTGACTTACCTTCTACCTAAACTATAAATATATACGTACTTTTAACCTATCCATCATGTAAAACCTTTATGGAAAAGCTTGCTTTATGCTATCACTGTGCTAACAAGCAAAAAACTGGCCAGATACTCTATTACCACAGCATATTTGCATTTGCAAATTTGTTGCTTCTGCAGAATTTAATTAAGTTTCCTTCCAAACTTATGTTTGGGCAACAATTTACTACTTCCTGATAAAGTTTGCGGGCTCTGTAAAACAGGAAATTGAAATTACGATGATCTGTTTTATCGAAGAAAAGCTATTGCGTTTGGACGGATATTGGATTTTAAGAAAAGTCATTCATGATTAAGGTTGGACTTATTACAAAATAGAAATACGATTTAAATAGAAAATGTTGGTAAAGGTTTTTTTCTTGACTTTATTTTTATAAAAGGCTACTAATTTTATTGTCCTTATAGGGTAGGAATGTTTTAGTGCATTTGTTTAAATATAGGTCTGTTTATTATTAAGTTCAGAGTAGGACAGAGTAGGTAAGTGTAGGACTAAAAAGTGGAACTAAGTGTAAATAAGTTCCATATTGATTTTTATACCAAACCACCAAACGCGTTTTAGACTTATTTCAGCAATTAAAAATGGCTTTATGGTTATATTTATAAACAAACAACTTTAAGTTTTGTAGTAAAAATGCATCTGACTTCACTACTTCGAGCGTTAGAGTAATTAAATGAAAACTAGTTTACGCCAGAATTCATACGAAACACCTAGTCCTAAATTATAATGACGATAACAAACGGTTTTTTGACAAAAAAGTGTAAAATAGAGTACTCTATTTCTGGATAAAAAACAGACCTTATATATTTACCGACCTAAATAAAAACATAATAGACGGAGAGCTAACAAGGTCAAGAAGTACCAATTTAGTGGCTGGATTAAATTATTATTTTTTTTAAATCGTGCAACTTCTAAAAAGACCCATAATCCAAAAAGTCGATTTAAAACATTTTAAAATTTTATTAAAACACATCGTCATTAACCGTTAGAGACCCAATGTGGTATAGGTCCAATTCACCGCAAGGCCTTTGTAGAAATCCAAGTTGAACGCACTCTAGGGTGTTAAACTGGATCTAAGAATTTCTGCATTGCAAAGAAAAGATGTTCTTGGTTTTAGAAACAGCGCATATACATATAATAATTTTTACACAAACGCTAGGTGAGATACGGTTTGAAGTAGCTCAAGAGCGCTTTGTACGATTTCACATTGCCCTTTTTCATTATTCAACTTTTCAGAGCACATCAAGCTCTGAGGCGCGGAAAAATTTTCGTCTACTAGAGGCAGCCTTACAACTTGTTCGTGCGAACACTCCAGATTAAGAGTGCAACATTTTCCGCCATCACACAGCTCTACGTGCTGAGTGATGGGCGAGCGGGGCATATACTATTCTCCGCCGACTAATCAGCACGTAAACCAACAGAAAACAGTTGTAATTTTATTCGTATTTTTCTCTTACGCACACTGTGAGACCTGATCGGACATGTGGCTTGGCAAAATTATAATATGCAAGCTAAAAACAATAGGACAGTAAGCGCCTTAATCAATAAATTAAAACATTGTGAATGCTCTTGCGTAAGCATCAAGTAAGTGTAATGTCTTTCCTGCATCGCAACAGCATGCAAAATGTTTTAATTTAATGATTTAGGCGCAAACTGTCCTATTGATTTTAACCAAAAATTTTAGGTGGCGGATTTCTGTGCAGTGAGGTAAATTTTTTTAATATTATTATTATTAATATCTATTTAACTTATTTTTTTAAATCTTGGGACAGTCCAAGGAAGCTTAAAGCCTAAGTACTACCATACAGTATGTGTTTGAAAGGAAAGAAAATACATCAACAGGAAGAAAGTTCCACACCCTAGACAGTTTAGGGTTAAAGGAGTCAAGGGTAGTTTATGGCTTCTCAATTTCGATTGCTGGGTGATGTATGATAAGGATCCACAAGGAAAGGAATAATATTGGTTAATTTGTCATGGCTTGCTATGAAATAATATATAAAATTTACGAATATTATGCGTCTTGTACATATTTTTCAAAAAAGTGGGCGAGTTAGACATATATATTAAAACCCCAAAATTGCTTAACCCGGCATTTTTCGCTAGGCAAATAAAACTTCGTTAATCGCATATAGGATTTACCAACACGTAAAAGGTTTTGTCAATTCAAAGTGTGTTCATTTTACTAATTAATTTGGCTTGTTTCGGTTAGCACTATTTATCTTTTTTAAGCTATTATGACAAAATAATTGGAGTTATTATAACACAATGCTCGTAATAAAGTATAAAACTCTTTACTAAACATGGTTGGACGAAAACATTAAGGAGCTGAGCCATCCTCGTTTCAGAAGTCTAATAAATTTACATTTTATAATCCAGCTAAGTAAAGAAGTCATATAGAGCTCTTATTCCTTTGAAACTTGTATCCGGACAATCCCTTACAGGCACATACCTTTCGCGCAATTTACACAAGTTATTACAGTTAGTACAGCTGACTATCTTCTTAATTATGTTGTTTGAAAATAATAACGTCTAACATTCCAAAGGCGTCTTTTGCATTAAAAGCAGCAGCTTTTAAACATGAAATATGTGATACTTTTTTGTCTTTTGGTACGACCTTGCACAGTTCCGGCATTGAAATCATTCCGGTTTCTTCATCCTTGCACAAAAAATAGATAGCTGCTGTAGAAAGTTAATGTCAGTTGGCTCAACACGTGCGTTATCTTATTGTTCCCATTTAATATAATGCGAGTTGTATTTGATATTTGCGTCAGTCTTTAAGTCACCCATAAAAAATTCTTAACACTAATAAGAAAAAATTAAAACGTCAGTAGTGGCTTGATGAAAGAAAATCTCACGCGTACGGAGATACGCAACAAGAACTACTAATTGCCTATAATTTAAGATGCACTGGGATTTATTAACACTACTACTCTGTAAGCAATAAACCATTAGGAGATTTGATGGAAGAAAACGTGCCACTAAATCTTTATAATAAAGCTATAACAATTTTCTTGAAAGTGGGAGAGAAAATCTCAAATAGCGACCACTCCCGGGTTAACAAAAACGTGTAATAATGTAAAGGGTGCCCCATTGAAAAAACCCAAATTTAGTTTATATCTTTAAAAATACTTAATCTAGAAAACAACCGACTACACTAATGGATTCTACATAAACAATTTATAATTATCCGGCGCCCACAAATGCAATTTTTTAAATGTCATCCCATTTTTAAAGCTAAAAATTAGAAATTAGGCCATGAAATTCTGTTTATGACATGTGCAAACCGCAACTCTCTATCACTATACGAAATCTGGACATCTTCTATACTAAGCAACATTGCAAATATTATTATTAAATTAGGGCGTATCCTAGAACCACTATATAGTAATTTTTACATTTTGCCTTTTGTTATGTCAATGTGAAAGAAAACTGGAGAGCCAGGAACAAAGTTTAGGCTGAAGACCGTAAAAAGGAACATTGTTTAGAAGCGCATCATGCCAGACCTGGTCAAAAGCCTTTGATATGTTAAAAACAGTGATCCGGGATTTACCGCCGAATTTAAGCGACTAAAATAGTTGAGTTTGCCATCAATGCATGCATAAAACCTTCTTGTTGATGATCTGTGTGTTTTATTATATTATATTTTAACTGGAGTAATAAAATATGAATAATATTTTTGTTATTTGAGCAGTTTGATTAAACAGATAAAATGACAGAAACTTTTGAATATAATTCGCGAGCGTTAAGCTCCTTAATCTCCGAAATATTAAAATTCCCTTAGCCGAGTTGCCTTATTATATTTCTTTTCTGCTACGCGTCTCCCAGTACAGATTTTACTTGCCAAAACGACCCGCTGCTGACACATTATTTTGCATAATAAGAAGCGTTATTACTTAAATAACTTTTGCAAATGATAAAAGTTATTCTAAACGTTACAGTAAAAACATCGAACTTTGCCTTTAAGTTTTTAAGATTTCTAATTTTAGAATCTTTGGTTTTACCTAAAACTGTTACCGATTTAAGAAATAATATTATATTTTAACCTTTTTTTATCCCAGAAAAAGTGGAGATCATACCGGTAATACCGGTAATACCTTTAATAAACAATACTTTTTATTTGCGTCTAAGTAGGTGTTTTTTCATATTTAAAGGGTTAAAGAATTTTATTTACAACTATGTGGTAAGTAGTGTTACATAAGTTGGAAAATGTCCTATTTACCAGAATTTGCCACATAAATGGGATTTTCGAATAAAAAGAAACCCGGATGGTAGTGTTAATAAATACAAAGCCAGATTGGTAGTAATAGGATTCAGTAAGCGTCAGGTTGTTGACTACAACCAAACTTAGTTCAGTAGCCAAGTTAGGAACCATCCATTCTATTCTAAGCACTGCGGCAAGTAAAGTAATGCATCTTGCACAATTTAATGTATTCACCGCATTTTTGTATAAAGAGCTAGATAAAACTATTAACATGAGTCAGTCAGAAGGATTTAATAATAATACAAATAAAGTTTGTAAGCTAAAAGGAAGTCTCTATGGTTTAAAGTAGGCATCAAGAACGCTTATACTAAGCGTTTTGGATCTTTTTTAGGGTTTAAAATCACTAACTTTGATCCGTGTTTGTACATTCGTAATAACAAGAAACCTATATTAGTTTTATCGTTGATGCTGTATTGACAATGGCAACCGATCAGCAGGACTTGGAAGATTTTTTAAAAGAGTTAGAATTAGAATTTAAAACCCCCAAAAAGTCCGCAGAGTATTATTTGGGGCTCAAAATTAATTAGAGGAAGGATGGACATTTTAAAATCAGTCAGAAAGAATGCAAGGCAGATTTTACAAAGATTTAACTTCTCTGGTTGCAAGCCAGTGTCCACATCAATGTTAAAATGTTCAGAAGTCTTAAAATCAAGAAAGAAAGTGAAAAGGCACATAATTTTTCAGACAAGCAAACAGTTAATGTATTTTTTACTTGGAACTAAGCCAGATATAGCCTATAGTAAAGGATTTTTTTCACGATCACTGGAAAATCGAACTACAAATGTTTCAAGAGTAAAACGAGTGTTTCGATACATTCCAGGCATTCTTAATTTGGGTATAGTCTATAGTCCCAGTTTAAATCACGTTACTCTTGAATGCATAAGTAATGTAGATTTAGATGGATGCACAACAGGTCGATAAACTTCTGGAGTAGTTGTCTCTTATGCAGGTGATGCAATTTCATGGCTGAGCAATGGTAGCGACTATCACAACAGAGGCTAAAATTGAAGCAGCAAATTAAGCAACCAAGGAGATAACTTGGATATGTAAATTATTTGAGGAGGTTACTTAATTAAAACATAAGCCTATCCCACAAGTCGATAATTTTGCAACCGTGAGATTAGCTCAAAATTTTGAGTTTAACCGCCAAACCAAACATATCTTAATTAAACATTTCTTTATATAAGAAAACGTATTTAATGCAAATTTACAATTTAACGAATACCAACTAAACAGTAGGTCGCGGATATAATTACTAAGAACTCATCCAGACTCCATTCCCTAGTACTGTGTAACCAAATGGGACTTAAAGAGTTTATAGTTAAAGATCTATAACTTTCTAAATTTGTCATGCCACAAAAGTATCTTTAAATTTCATGATTTTCTGATATATGTTGCTTCTATTTGTTAAATTATATTAACAATAGACAATTTATAATCAACCAACCTAACAATAACTTCTACTTTTCCGCGCTAGTTCGAAAAAGTGACAGTACCTGCAAAATTACATTTTTTTTCAGTATTTATATTTTTATAATTTTAGAAAATCTCAATTAAAATAGTAGATTAGTAAATACAAGACCAAAACAAGATACAAAATTAAAAATTAACCTAAAAATTTAATAATACAAAAGCAAACAACGCTGAAATTTTATAGTTATTTTTGAATTACTATACGTTTCCAATGTTAAGTACTGGTGATTGCATGGACTTTCATTTGTAATTTTGTAAGAATTTCTGTAGACTTTTGGATGATTTCAAGCTCTGCAATTTTAAAGAACATTACTTGAAAAAGAGATCATATTTTTTCTCGTAGCGAGCACTGGAATTTTGCGGCAATAAAATTGCCATAATATCGGCTTTCACTAACTTGGAAATTTTCCATTTTTCTAAGCTTTCGCGTGCCGAATCAATGTTTGGTTTAACTTTACTTTTGAGTTTACAGAGGCGCAATTAAAAATCATAAATTTGTTATTACTATTTTGACATTACAAATCAACTTTTATTATATATTTTAATTTAATTTATTTGCCTTTGCCAATCATTAAGTGATGTCATCTATTAAGTTTAAGGCTTATTCTTAACCTTAACCAAACGAAAGCTAAAATGCTGCAAAAATTCCATCATCCTAGTGTGGACGCCTTGTTATTAGTAATAATTTTATTGTTTACTTTTAAAATTTACAGTGTTTTAAGGATAAACTTACACGTAGTGATCTTTTTCAGTATTTTTGCTTCTCTAAACAGCTACAGTTGCACGAAAGTCACGTAGAAGATATAATTGTCGTTAGTTCTGATACGATCTTCTTTGTAGGGGAAATTGGTCATCTTAAAAGGTCATAATGATCAAATGCTAATCTTACAAACAGCTTTAAACACGCTTTGCTGTGGAAGTGGTCTAATAAAGAAACGATTTTTGGAAGTACCACCTTCTAGAGTATAGCATAAGGGTTTTTTATTAAACGGCAAAAGTGCTCTGCTGTCGTGTTGGTAATATTTGCTAGAACTTAGTGTATTTAAATAAGTTATTGTGTGTTAAACTAAAGGTGCATAAGGCAATATTAAAATTTCAAAAGTATTGTGCCAGATTGGGCTTGATCTGTTTAGATATGCATTGCTTATCACATGTTTTAATGCCCACTGTATCATAGAATACCAAATAAATAAAAAGTAGGGTGTATCAATTATCCATACTCTATTTTTACCTGGTTAAGCTTTGTTAAGATCAACAAAATTCAAACTAAGGTTATATTTTATGCACATTACCAGGAGCATATTATTACAGACCGAAATAATTTCTGTTTTAACTTAGTTAATGTATTTACACGGTAAAGTTTGTAAACTCACAAATTGAATATACGCACATTACACAATAACAAAAACATTTAAACATTGACGTTTCAGGGCACATTTAACATCAACATTTTGCTTGCTGCGACATCAATACAACAATTAAATTAACATAGATACAAATATATACATTGTCACAATATGAGTCAGTTGCAAACAATTATTACATTTACCATTACACCACAGACAGTTATTAATGCAACATTTTACAGCATACAGTAGTCATTTACAAATAATAATAGATGCGCAATGCACCGTTCCACACATATTTACCAATTTTTCTACGGGGGTATTAAATGTTGGTGACTATATTTAAAATACCTGTAAAAAATAAACTACAACCACATATAAATACCTCTAAATAAGGGGCTGTTGGGTCTCAAAATGTGTACTTCAAGGAATGAAAATTTAGTAAATGAGGAAACCCCTCATTTATTTTAGTTGCTTTTAAAAAAGTTTTGTTAATATGTCTCGACACTAAAAAAAATATTTTTTAATATTGTGACCGACCAATACTTAATCCCTGCTCTAAAATTCCATTAACTTATTAAATTTTTAAAATCTATTCTATATAATTAGAAAACAGATAAATAAATTACCAAACCTAAACGTAACCACTTAAAAATAAAAAAGGTGTAAAATATTTTTGGTTGGTAGACTAACAACAAGACATTTGGTTTCAGTAACTCCATTAAAAATAGTTATAATTATTTTTTAATGTGTTGTTTAAAGGCACATTTTACTAAAGATAAAATGGTGAAAAAAACTAAAAATAGTTATATTTAAATTAACACGAAGAAAATCACCACTGGTTATACATAAGGTATTAACAAGTCAAATAGACAGTTACATTTATGGTTATTTTACTATACTTTAAATGTAAATTAAAATAAAATATTATATGGCGACTTTAACTTTTAATTTATTAATACTGGGCGTATGTTTACGAAATAATTTTCTATGTTATACGTAGGGTAGTATTGGTACTATGTGGTAAATGAACCTTAATAAACATTACTAATATTTTTAGAATATATTTTAAAAATATTTTAATTAATATCTCCAACTAATTTATTTGCTAATTAGGATACATTGATTTAAATAAATGTATTTTTTTGTTACTTATTTATATAATATCCTTATCCTACCAAAATACTTATATAAACTAAGGACCATGTTTCCCACAATTTTATTTTAAATAAATCGTAAGAAGCATAAATTGAATAGGTAATTTGTTTAAAATAACATAGTGGACAGAGGTTGCTTTATCTTTAGAACTTAGTAATTTAGGAGTTCGAGATTTTTGGATAGGAATTTGCTCCTTATTTTAGACAAGGGTTCTTAAAGAAATCTCTTTTTTCTTAGTTTAATAAGTTTAATAAAAACTTCCTGTATTGTAAATTTTAAAATTTAATACAATTATGAACTCAAAAAATTAGGTTTAATCGGTCTGCAAACTTCTAAAGTACCCCAAAAATTTACGATATTTGGTTACAGGTAATTAAAATATTTTTTTGAATTTACAAACCGAATCTTATGCTTTTATGTGATACGATAGCGAAGTTATGTTGCTGAAACACGCTAAAACGTTTCGTGTAATATACACACTGTACGAGTCAGGCCGGAACTTGGCCTGGCTCACTGCTGTACGCTTAGACCAATACAGGTATTGTAAAGTAATTTAAAACAAAATTAATCCCATATTAAATTTTTAATTTAACGGAACATTATATAATCATTAGTTTAAGAGAAATAAAATTAATTTTTGTTTAAATTTTCCAATATGAATAAATTATTAATTGAAAATAATTAAAGTTAAATGGGCGTTCATTATACATTTATTTTGGTCATTAACACCGTGCAGATTAAAAGCCAAAGTAAAATTAACACAAACCCAAAACAAAAGGGGGATCAAGTTGTAAATGGTACAAATAATTACGAAGAATTGAGGCAAACGTTTCGAAAGTCAGTCACGCAGCATAGCTTTATAAAGGGACAACCATAAAATTAGATTTGGGTACATTCTGTGTTTTGTCGCTTTATTGAATTGAATAAACAAGGTCGAGTATCCTGGCTTATTTTACTTCTGTTTAAAAAAATACGTATATAAACTAATACGCAAATAAGAAAACCATGGCCATAGGAATTTAAGTGTAGCTTCTTCCATTATTATTAAAATTAATTTAATTTTGCTTAAAACTTTGCGCATAAGTAACTTAGCATATTCAAAAATTCTAGTTATCTGTTTTTATTTAGTTATAGAGCCTTAAAAAATATACTTTTTGACTTTATGACAAGCAAGAAAGGATTTGTTCATCCAAAATATAATTCTTGTTTTCTAATCTTATTTATTTTATTATAGGAATTATAATGAATATCATAATATTTTAGAATTTTATCAGTGATTAAACCCCTATAAACTAAATGATCGCTCGTTATAACGATCTGAGCACTATTTAATCGTGCATGAGTTGAACTATAGTTAATTTTTTTGCACATAAGCTAAACTATTTCTTAAAAAAACTATTAAAGAACTAACCAAATACTTAACTGATATAATATAGTCTTAATACATATAATTGTCACCTCGTACGCATGACTATTTTTTTGGATATTTGTATTTTTCTTTCAAAAAATATATCCAGCAAAAAATTATTTTGCATCATTAGAATTTTGTTTAAATTAAAAAAAAGTTTACAGCAACTTTTAGTAAAGAAGCTTAGTTAATTACACAACGATACTTTGTTTTCTAAACCTTTTCTAAATAGAAGGAATAAAAATGTTAAAATAAATTCAATTTAAATTTATTTTACGCAACATTATAAAGACTTTTAATTTCGCCTGTATTGTACTAAATCTTGGCGTTAATTATTTTTTCCCAACATTATTAGTATCTGCCCTAAAAGGCACAACACAATGAAAGTAACCAAAAAAGTTACAATTTTTGTTTTTTTTTGTAACCAAAAAATAAATTTTAGGCAGATGGAAAAAGATTTGCGGTATTTTAAAGCAAATAATTTAAAAAATAAATTATCAGCAATGTCAAATTGGCCTGTTTTTCTCATTGGAAACCTAATTATGTGGTAAAAATTAAGAATAAAGATTTTTGGGAAGCTACATTTCTATATTATCATGTTTATTCTAAATTCACAAAGTAGAATTTGTTCTTATTAATAAAAATTAACAAGCCCGACTATTTTTGTTTAGAACAATCATCTTGATATATACTGAATAACTTTTTATTTTTCAGTTTTTGTAAATACATTTTTAATGAAAAAGTTTACCAAAAAAGCCATTTTAGACCATCTTTGATATGATACACATTTATCTGGACTCAAAAAATTTATCTGGAAGTTTCACAATTATGAAGATAATGGTTTACCGTTTGCTTTAATAAAAAAATTCAATACAATATTCCTTTTTATTTGTTAATGTGTACTTTAAAAAATTAAGAAATTATTGTTGGCTACTTAACAGTTTTAAGTAAAAATGGGTCATATCTTAAAGAAAGAAGATGTTTTATTTTAATCTCTAGTTAAATTTTTAAAAACTTTGACTTTAAAAAACCTGGGACTAAAAAGTTTTATATTTTTTTTTATATAGTGCAAATAAACTAATAGTTTTTGTTTACGGTATGATATTCTTCTTTTGCTTAACTTCATAAAATGCCTGTAATTCTTTATAACTAAATTGGTCGCATCGAAAATCATTCTGTATCTTTTGCTATGATACACACCTACCTGAAATATTCACACCTATAATGACAATGATTTCCACTTGCTTTATTAAAAAAATGTTTTTGATACAATATCCTTTTTTATTGGTAAAATGTAATTTAAAAATATTATGAAACATTGTCAGCTACTTTACAGGTTTAAATAAAAATAGATCATATCTTAAAAGAATAAGAGGACCGATTTTACTTTTTAGTTACGTTTTTTAAAATTTTAACTTTAGAAAACTTAAGACTAAAAAGCCTTTAAAGATATATTTTTTATATTGTGCAAATAAACTAATAATTTTAGTTAATTATTTAGTTTAATTATTAATAATTCTGTTTCATCAAAAACTAGTAATTTTAATACATTGCGACTGATTAAATTTCCTTATAACAACTATATATTATTACTATATTCAGTGAGAATTTTAGGATATTTACCACACAGTACCATATTTTTGCTAATCTACAGCAATGAACCAAATTTATAAATCTATTTATCACATAAATATTAATGTGCACTTTATGTACACGACTTTCTATTAATCAGTAAAACAGAAATAATTATATTTCTGTTACATTATACATTTGTAAATTTATCTGACAGCTGCTTTTTTGGTTTATTTAAATGTTAAATTTTTATAAATATTAAAATAAAAAGTTAAAAAATGTTGTATGTCAATTCAAGTGTTACACAAAACTGAGCAAATTTTATAATAAATTTGATAAAGTGTTGATGTGTTATGTTTACAGTAAAATTTAAAAAGTTGGTTTACTGCTTAACACTTAACAATCTAGCAAGTAAGACAATAATCATGCTTACATCCTGGCCAGGTTGGCTTACCGACGGATGGTCCCCCTTGACATTTTGCAAGGCTTTGTTCGCGGGTGCAGTGGGGGTCCGTGCCTCTGAGGGCACGAGAGCCCCCGCACTGCTGCCAGCTGGAGATTTTGCTTGAGGGCTGCCTGTGGTCCTGCAAAAAAAGGATTCAATATTAATATATTTTTTTAAATATAATAAATTTATAAATTATAAATATATGAAAAAATATTATATATATTTATAAGATCAGGCAGAAAAATCCGACAAATATTTTGTAAATAATGAAAACATAATTTTCCTTTTAAATATAAATGACATATTATATATATATATATATATATATATATATATATATATATATATATATATATATATATATATATATATTATTATATATATATATATATATATATATATATATATATATATATATATATATATTATATATATATATATATATATATATATATATATATATATATATATATATATTATATACCTTCCTAGGTTAATAGAAACAATAGGTTTGTGGATGATTAATATTTAAACCTCACGTTGGGCATATTTCTACTAATCTTGTTCTAAATATATAAAATTTAAGCCTATAAATATGCAGGGTGATTCCCATGTAATTTAAAATATTTCAGCTTATATTAACATATGTCGGAAAACGTATCCTCCGTCTTTAATTTTTTTAATGTTTTTTTTATTCTGGGAATAAAAAGATATTTTTATTAAAATGAATTAAAAATAAATTTATTTTAGAATTTGTACAAAACTTGTTTTAGGAATAATAGTAAAATGGTTCAACCAAGATAAATACGTATTATTTGCGTATTTAAACTAATAAACATTGTAAATATTATAAGTTTAAAAAAATAAAAGCATTTCAAATTTTTGATAATTACAACAAACCGAAAAATAAATATTTTGAAAAGAAGACATTTTTCCACATATGTTAATATAAACCTTTTTTCATAGAAACACTTAAGAAACTACCTCCTTAAGTATTTTAGATTACTTAGAAAAGAAACACCCTGTATTTTATTGGTGTTCTGGAAAGAAAAAAGAAACCATTTTGCCCAAACTTAAAAATGAAAAAAAAACCTGACAGATTTATTTATTTTGTAAACAAGACTAAAATGGTGCTACATTTTTAGTATTATGTGGAAATATGTAACTTTATTAATATTTATTAGATTTTCATTAAAATAAAAAATATCTTTTAAGTGTTTTCTCCCTTAATCTACAAACAACTGACAGGGCAGACGGACAAAATGTCAATATGTAAAAGAAAAAAGAAATTTTTAAAGGACTTTATTTAAATTAATAACTATATGTTAATGATTAAAATTTAAATAATACAGAAAATAAAATACATACTTAAAAACAACTATGATACGTATATTTCTGTATTATTAGGTGCAATATCAATCAACAATTTTTTTGTTTTTTGTATTTTAGAGAAAATATATTAAGGATTTTGGCTCTTACAAAAGTTAAGAACGGAACAGCTGAATATGGGCTTTACCTAATTTTTTAAAATATTGACAAACAAAATACTATTCTTTACTTTTTTCTGGAAAGGGCTGTAGACAAATGCTGTTTAAACTGTAAATATTTTTTCGTATTTTTTAAATATTATTGGTGAAAAAGTTTATATAAAAATAGTGACCAAAATATAAAAGCGTTTTTTCCTCGAATCCTTTATAGTAAAACATACCTTTAAATGAAAAGATCATTCTAAATAAGAGTTTTTTATACATATCTGTAATGCTAAAATAGTAGGTTTTTTTTTCGATTTACCAATTGGTATTTTATTAGGGTACCCAACTTCGTTAATCAATTTACTAGTTTGCTCATAAAAATTTTTCGCCGACCTTTTTCTGCTATTTTATTACCAAACTCAAATCAACCAAAAAGGGTTTATTCATCCCAAAAAAGCTTGGGTGGCTTAACTTTATTATAGATATAGGTTAGGGGCACAGTGCTGGTATTTTTAAATTTAAAAATATATTAAACTCTCTCTTATATATTTCATTGAGTTTTTTTTAATTCGTTTACCTAAATATTAACCAACTACTTAGTAATTAAAATGATAGTCTCAGGTATTTTATTTAATGTTAACATTATGAAGTAGATTACTTTTTTTAGGCAAAAAGTTTTTACATATATAATTAAAATTTAATTTAAGGTCTGTATCAATTTGGGTTTAACTTTTTTTAAATTTTTAATATTTAATTTATTTAATAAAAAAATATAAGTTACAAAATAATAAAAAAATTGCAGCAAGGTTTAACAACTTCTTTCTTAAAAATGTTAGTAAAATATCTTACACAATGTCTTTTTAAGATAATAACAAACCATAATTTTATATAATTAAAAAAAAAGTTAATATAAATAAAATTTTATAATGATCTATTTATTGCAAAGAATTAGATGTTTAATAATTGTATGCATACATGCTTTTTACTACAAGGGTAGATTAGGTACTTACAATAAATAAGAATGTTTTTTTAATATATTATAAAATTTCCATACTCAAAAAAATCATATAGTGTTTTTTATAAAATAACAAACCATCTATGTAATAAAGTAAAAAATTGGTAAAATTAAGTGCATTAGGAGCGCATAGTAGTTGGTTCAGATGATCGTCAAGTGATCACCGGCGATCACGGAGTATCGCTTTATATTGTTCCAATGCCACGATGAATTAAGGATCTGATTGGTAAAACGATACACATAATAATGAAAGTTTAAAAGCATTTTGCCAGACCTGGTCAAATGCTTGAGATATGTTAAAAACAGTAATATCGAATTTGCCCAGGGATTCAAGGACCTATTTTAGTTATGTAAAACAAAGAAAAAAGGAGCTGTTGTGACTTTTGTGACAAAATTCGTCTTGTATGTAAGTTATTTACAGAAAAATGCACCTGGGTACAAGTCACTTGGTAATAAATACGAGTGATAACTTATTAATAATGTTCAAACTGTTCTTTTATTTACAAAATCTGCTTTTTTTAGCTAATATTTGTTTTTCAGATAAAATAAGTTTAAAAATACAAAGTCAACAAAGCTGTGGCGTACTGGTACACAGAATAATCCTTTTGTTTTGTTATTTATAAGCGGACAAGTACTGCAGAACAGAGAATCATTTAATGTTACAGGTGTTACTTTTAAAAACAATCCTAATTAACACAGGCATATTATATTCAAAGCCACAACAGGTACTCGAATTCCCATTTCTAGTAAAAAAGTATTTCTTTTCTTCTAATCTGTATACTCTGTATGTATCTCCAATCACACATTGCCTTAAACATTGTTCCTATGGGGATAGCGTCCCCCACAACCATTAGCATTCCTTATTGTATTTAAAGAAGGGCATTTCTATTTATTGGTAGCCTTACTATTACAAGAAAGTTTTTATCCCTTGCCCACCGACAAGCTGTGACGAAAATCTAATTTTTTTGTAGGTATTTTTACGGCCTATTCTTAAAGAATTAGCCAAAAATTGTGCGCATGCCTCCATAATTTTCGATCACTTTATTTACAAAATGTATAAGCAGTGCATATGTTCATAAAAAAAACAATAAAACAAGTACAAATAATACATTTTTTATAACCAGTTTAATTTAAACTTTTGTGCATACATGATAAAATAATAATACAAATATTTTAATTAAAATATATAATGTTATCTATAAGGAAAAATGCTATAAAACGTTGTTGCTAGGGAGTATGCTGCAGTAATACGCGAAGTAAATTTTTTCAGGGGAATTTATATTATTTTATTAGTCTCTCAAAGCCTTCTTTTAAATATCGTCAAAAACTCATTAAAATAAGTAATCAAAACCACTTAAAAAATTGTCCCAAATGTGCTAAATGCCATTTGTGAGTAAAGCGGTGTGGACGAGGTGATGGTTAAAAGGCCTATTATATTCCTTTCCTAGCGGCTCCTAATAGACTAACAAGAGGTCCACTTTATAAATCCTTTCACAGTCCTGAAGAAGCTCCAAACTTTCCACTCTGGAACCTTCTGCCTGTTGATGTCTTTCCTTTCTCTTCACGCCTTTTATATTTAGGCATCGTGTTAATAAGCTGCTTTACTTTACTTAAGATATCCACAGTATCATAGTATTTAGGATTTGAGCCTCCGTGTTACAAGATTTAAAAGAAGAAAAGCTTAAAGCATTTAATGGCTGATTTTTAGATTCTAATTAAGTGCTCTTTTATTCAAGATTATAATTATGAAACCAAAATAGTTTAATTTTATTTATATAGAAAATAAAAAAGAAACTTAACTTAAGTCTTTACGGCTAAGCCATTAACGTAAATAGTAAACTTCTAAATTAAACCAGAAAGAGATTTAGAAATGAATCTTCTAAAACCGTACACAAAAATAAAGTCAAACTAATGGAACTATTCCGGATATCTTTCAGAGAAGTTTTAGCGCCAAGTTTAATTCATTTTAAACTTCGTAAGAGCTTTAATTATTGGCCTAGGTTACATTTTAGTGGAATATTTGTTAAGAAGAGAGATTCCAAGCAATGCCTGTTAAATAAACCAAAAGTTATTACTAAATGCATTTCAAGAGTTTTTAACTATTTAAAAAATGAAATCTAAAATATAAACAACTAAAAATTTTATTTTTTGCAAGATAAATAACCGATTTTGATGAAAAAGTGGTCACAAAATCACCAGAAATAAATTTAATTTATTATCTATATTCTGGATATTTTCGGTTGAAAATGACTAAAGCAAAAACAAAAGAACAAAATAGACCCCATTATTTAATTAAAAGGGCTAGTTGAACCGGCAAAAAAATTGTTAAAATTGACTTTGTTATCGTAGTTAGAAACAAGCACTTAGACTTTGCTTCAGAAAGAACGCAAAACGCACTGATCATCGTAGACGAATGGTGCAGGGAGGAAGGCCTGTCGGTTAATCCACAAAAGACCGTTATCGTTCCCTTCATAAAAAAAGAGCACTATGACTACTCAGATGTCCAAAGCTTAATGGAGTGGAAATCCCCTTCTCAAAAGAGGTCAAGTACCCGGGAGTCATTTTTGACCAAAAGATGAACTGGGGACCACACCTCAACAAAGTTGTTTAGAAGGCAAAAATCGCTCTCGGGAGATGTCCCATCTTTGTGGAAAAAGCTAGGGACTTAACCCAAAGATGAACCTGTGGTTGTATAAAATGGTAATAAGACCCATGATAACCTATGGCTCAGTTGCCTGGGGCGCAAGGATCACGCAGACCGTAGCAACCACAACTTCGAAGTGTGCAAAGGCCAGCATGCGTATGCATCCCGGGAGCTATGAGAACAACCCCAACCGCAGCGCTGGAAGTGCTGCTAAACCTGCCGCCACTTCACATGTACATACAGGGAGAAGTAAAGGCGGTACTCTATAGACTCAAACGAGGTCAAAGTACAATTATAGGACACCAAAGGACCTCAAGATGCGAAATAGAGGAGGACCAAGAGTCAGCTCATTGTTTAGGATGCCCTCAGACAGGTCAACCTCTCGTTTCATCTTCAACAGACACTTTCGGATTGTCATACCAGATCTGGGGAGAACTGGAAAGAAAGCCCTCCAATCAAAGCCGATCATATCTGGTAGCGAAAAGAGGATCACCCATGGAAATGATAGGCTCGGAGCCATTCTGTGGAATCTCGGTAGGCCTCTTTAAAGCATTTATTAAGAGTTGGGTAGACAGAGAGTTTCAAAGCTGGTGCGTACAAACACCAGGACAACGACAGGCAAAGCAGTTCATTAAGACCTGCTCGGCCAAGTTTACTTCGGACCTACTTAGCCACAGTCATAACGTCGTAAGGATAACGGTAGGTCAACTAACAGGACATTGCAAACTCAAAAAGCACCTGGAAAAAATAGGCCTGGTAGAGGATAGCCTGTGTAGGTTCTGCCACGAGGCTAAAAAAACAGCCGTACATGTGTGTGCCACTGTGAAGCGCTATGGAGGCTTAGGTTTACTGGGCTTGGTGAGGAAAAGCCAAAACCGGCAAGATATATGGAGTGGCCAGTGTCAAGACTCTGGAGTCTAGTTAAGAAGACGGGCCTGGACAAGGTACTCTAAGAATGATAGGAGAAACAACAATAAATCTGGTAAGGTTGCAGTGGTGGAGGTCATTTTTGCCATCTCCGCTCAAATAATTTAATCTAATCTAATGTTTTAGGACTCAAGTAAAGTAAAAATTCTCAAAACTCAACATTTTTATTTGAAAAGCTCTGAAACAGGGCCGTAATAACGTATTTTCAGGGAGTAATTTAGAATTTTGCAATCTGATTGAACCTGACTTTCTGATTTCATAATTGTCTTAAAATTTAAAATGCAGGCAGGATTTTATTTACTAAACAAAAAAATTGCCATATTTACCTATTAGACCAGGCGCAATTTAAGAAACATTAAAATGAGCAATTTTTGTACTTTCTATTTAGTCTAATGGTTAGGTTCTTTACCTTCATGGAAAGGTGTCCCCTTCAATTTTTTCCATTTAGTAAACTCATAAAAAAGACAAAGATCTCATCAAAAACACCTATATAAAATAGTGGCTAAGTTCCTATTTAAAATATTGTCCACGTTTAAGTCACTTTAGTTTAAATGTAAGTTCTTTTGTCTTGCTTTCTCTTTTATGGCTTGCCAAGTTTTTTTCTGTTTCTCTGTATTATTGAAATATACTGTTTATATTAATAAAAAAGACGGTAATATAAACAAGTCAGTAAAATACTGGTCAAGTCAAAAAGAAACATAACTGTAGACAAAACTGAGTGTAATTTTAGATCTCCCTACTACAAGAGGCTGAGATTTTGGTGGATCATCTTTTATTCACTTTAATAAAATAATTTACCAGTTATCTTAATATAAGTTATTAAAGAGCTTTCGTTACAGTAAAAATACGCCGAAACCAATTAAATAAGTTCTGGAGCAAAAACATTAAGCAAACAGCTCTCTTAAAATACTCTAACCGATTCTACTTTGTTGTCAGATTTTTTTCTTATGTATAGAATAAATGAAAATATCAATTATCTTTACTTAAATTGTTTAACAAACCTCCTTTGTACTTTGAAAAGGTGACTGATATCTTTAAACAACTGTCTTCAAATTGGGTACTATTGTTAATACATTTTTAATATTGATTGGGTACTATTGTCATTATATTTGTTATAATATTTTAGCTCTTAAATTTTTAACATATTGGCAACGTTAATTGTATAAAAAATGCAAGGCTATAAATATTACCTCAACAACAGTGTGAAATCACTGTCAAAACAACTTTATTTGAAAAAATCTGTTGACGTACCGACAGGCTATTTAGTTAAACATTTAGGTTAATTTTATTTTCTTGAAATTTTTATGCCAACAAGCAAGGTAAATCCAAAATTATGTTGTTTGCTAAGCAACTCTATCTAGAATATTTTATTTTGTGTTCATAAATTTCTCAGGATAAAATACACAGTATTACAATATACATATTATAGTACACAAACTGTACATGGATGTTTCCTATATTAAAGAGATCATCTGCCAAACATGAGCGGGTATTTTGTTGATATTTGTTAACAAACGCCTAACATACACATCATTGGCAGCAGGGGCCCATTTAAAAGAACAAAGGAAGAACTACTCAGACAAAGTAGGAAAAGACTTCGCATAACAGTAGGGTTACTAACAGGGCACGATAACCTAAGAGGACACCTACACAAGATAGGCTCATACAATGTGGACCCAAGTTTCAGAATGTGCGACGAGGGGGAAGAAACAGCCTACCATATCCTGTGCGAGTTTGAAGCATTGAATCACAAAAGACAGGCATTATTTGGGCAACCGGAAATGTGCCCACAGGAATATATCAACCAACCAGTCTCGGGGTTATACAGACTTGTAGAAGGAACAAGACTAATGGGAAGATTGGTATAAAAGATAATGGGAGATTAGGCACAAAAAGCCCAAGAGGCTGCGCTGCCTCCGGTAGTGAATCAAGACGGCTCCCAGAGAAGAAGAAGAAGATATATTTTTACACAGGTAATAAAAAAAACAGCGTGATAAAAACTTCTGATACTTTCGACCTCTATTGAATTCATCTCAAACCTTACTTAAAAAAATTAATTGTAAAACAATGATGTTTTGATTTTTTTCTTAAAGAAAAATACTTAGAGTTTTACACCGGTATTTAATTATAAATAAAAAAACTGTTTATAACGCTGCAAATTTTTTTTAACAATTTTTCTTAGTTAATGAAAACATATCTTTTGCAGTTGGATTTAAACACCTAAATGTCATCATGTAGGTCAGAGTGTAAATATTTGTAATGGCTGATGAGTTTAAAAACAAAAAAAACACCGTTTCATAGGCATTAAGTATAAAAAGAGGGTAACACCAAATAAAAAGAATAAAATATTGCTTTATGATTAAAAATAATTATTTCCGTGACAAAAGACATTCTCAAATTTAAAAAAGGGGCCACCCAGGCTTTTTTGTATAAAAAGAAAATTGATGTCAGATAAATCCAAAGATAAATCCGTCAGAGCGTTAAGGCTCTTAAAGCGTTTTAGAGAAGGAAAATGGGTCAAAAATGCGCTTAAACTTAGCCCTTGTCTGCCTTTTAAAATTTAGTTTTTTATGTATAATCCATTCTAATTTACAAACATTATTTTCAACATTAATTTTTAGAATTGGTACTAAAGACATTTTCTGGGTATGATATGGTAAACTCTTTTTTTCAGAATTTAATATTTTTTAATTTTGTATTTTTAAAACAACTTACTTTTTATATCTTGAAGGAAAGCCACATAATATTTTAAAATTAATATAATATACATCGAAAACGAAGTCAATTAAATTACCATATATATAGCAAAAATACCAGTTGTTTTTCAGATTGTTTTATCTTGCTACCAATCCGTGTATTTGGTACTAATAAAATAATGTTGTAAGCTAGTTAATATGTCCAAAAAATTAAACACATATATAACATTTACTTTTTTTCTCATAAAATATGAAATAAATAATAATACTATTGCTTCAGTCGTTTAATAAGTTACCCACAAGTTGGAAGTATATGTATCTTATATGAGTTATATTAATCAATTTAATTTTATATTCTATACAGAGTGTCCCAAATATGTGGGCAATCTCCGGAATCTAATAGAAAACCTAAAAATATTATGGCAAGTTCCTATAAACTTTTTTCCTATGGACGCCCCTGGAAATCATTTTTGTTTAAATAACTTTTAAAATACTAGGCATAATTTAATATTTTTTAAAATGATGGTTACTAGATTAGTCTTTTTAAAATAAACTCATTAAATCATATTTGGCTTATTTACTTTGCCAGGGACGGACTAGCTCTGACACATTAATAGCAATTTTTTTAACACCCTGTATGATAAAGGCTCAACAATATTAAATTTGGATAGCTTTAACCTTAAACTAAAAAAAAGGTATTCTTAATTGACATCGATTAAATCAACTGTTAATAAAATATCATGGTTGGTAATTTTTTTTACACTATACAGGGTGTTTTCTAATTGTACGTCAATATTTAGGGAAACAATTTTTGAGTTTATTTTAAAAAGAAAACTTTATAATGAATGTATGTCCTAAACGTCTTTACTTTTGAGATACAGGGTGGTGCAATTTTCAAAATAAATCATTTATTATTAATATCTATAATACCACTTAAAATATTTTAACTAAATTTGGTATAAACGTACTATGTATCAAGAAGCATTTTTAAGTGTACCATCTTTTTTTATTTCCACTGGTGGCGTTCGTACAGAGTTTGACCAGCCTATTTTGGCAAATAAAAAAAATGTGGTACACCGAAAAATGCTTTTTTATACATAGTAAATGTATGCCAAATTTCATTAAAATATTATAATTGGTATAATAGATATTAATAATAAATTATTTATTTTTGAAAATTTTACCAACCTAGTTTTAAAAGTTAGACGTTTAGTACATGACTTCATAAAAATTTTTTGGACCAAAATGTTTCAATATTGACAATTAAAAACCCCTGTATAATTAAAAAATATCAACCATGATATTTATTTTGTAAACAGTTATTTTATCGAGGAATTAAGAATTTTTTTTAAAGTTAAATATATATATAATATTGTTGATATCTTTACAGAGTTTAAAAATTTAGTATTGTGTAAAGAGCTAGTTTTCCCTGCTAAAAAGCCTAGATTTGAGGTTTATTTTATAAAACTATTAGTTCCTATTTTAAAAATATTAAATTACGCCAATATGTTTTTAAAAGTTACTTAAAAAACGTTTGGCGTCTTATGTATCTAGATATCCGTACGAACTCGTAGGAAAAAAGTTTATGGGAACATGTCATAATATTTTTAGGTTTTTTATTAGATTTCGAGAGATTGTCCACATATTCTGGGAAACCCCGTATAATTTTAATAAATATATTTACCATATGAATAATAAAAACTACTTATTTATAAAAAAATTAAAATTGGTAAAAATATTTTGCATGCTTTCTGGTACTTTTTTTTAATCAAAATTTATATTTTAAGAGAGAAATATAATATACAAAAATAGATTATATTTCTTGCGTTATGAAATATAAGCTTCTATTATTTAGGCATCATGTGTATTTCACTCTGAATTGAACACCAACAAAATAAGTTAATTTGACGTCAAAAAAAAGTTTATTTCCCTACGGTACATATTTTATTTTGAAGACAAACTTCGTAAGAATAATAAAACTTTATCAAAAAACTTTTTTTTTTAAATATGAAGTTTATGGTTTTGGATATACGAATAATATGATATTGTACGAAATTATCTGATGGTGCTTTACGCAGAATGGATGCCTCTGGTTGCAATAATAAGTACCACGGAACATACATATTTCATGTAAATAAATACATTGTGGTCTTATTTATAATGCTCTAAGCTAGGTATTTCGCTTATGTTTAGATAAGCTATATATTGTTCAATGTTTTCAAAACAAGGTATGGCAAATAAAAATAAATAACTAAAAATTGTAATAAAGCAATCTAGGTTAAAAAATTGGAATAAAAAGTAAAAAAATATGTTTTTTAAACGTAAGACATATATATTTATTTTGTTTGCCAAAATGGGTATGTTGCAGAAATGCGTCTATCAATATAAATGCTATTTTTCTATAGCCATAGGTGCGTTAACATTTCTTTCCAAATCTTTATAAAATTCTGAAATCTATTTTTTAATCAGTAAATTTCCCATATAATTGTGGCAACACAGCTGAAAAAAGCCGTGCTTCGGTAAGCATACGAGCGCTGCCTGAACTTGTGATGACGTAGCGCATCCAATAAGAGCTCTAAGTTTGCGCGCTAGAAACCGGGCCCTTAGGGCGACGCTACCGACGACGCGAAAGAGAGGGTGAGTCGGGTAGCTTGGACGCGCACCAAGAGAAGAAAGATATTCAGTAGGGCGATTGGCATGATAAGTTAAGCTTATTGTCTGAAAGTCTCTCTGTTTCCTTACGATAGGAACAAAAAACTTCTATAGCATTTTCGAGCAAATCGCAGAAATGTTCTATTAAGTAGTGGATAGAAAAATAATATTTTTCTTTTAAGGTTTAGTACAAAGGTGTACATTTTCCTCGGCTAGTAAAGCTACTCTATATAATTCTCTGTGTCAATTTTAAATTGACATATTCTACATAAGGTGTAAAAGTAAAGCGACGTGTGAGATTAAAGTAGAATAAAAAACTGCAGCGGGCAGGCTGGAGTGGTGAATAAAAAAAGTGATGGTGAATGGTGTATTAGGAAATTAGCTGGATTGTCAATGTAACATCTAAACCTTTTAATAATATAGTTTGTCAATAATTTGTACTGAGTGTCACAGGAGTAATCCCTGCCAGTTATCACAGCCCCTTGTTTTCCAAGTCTACATATATAGACCGTCAGCCGACCGTAGAAAAAAGGGACCATTTATACCCAGTATGCCCTTTTAAATTGTGAATATTGATTAAGCGCTGATCATTTATTAATAGATTTTACAGGATGACCGTGGTCAATTAAATAGAAAATAAACCTATAAAATGCAAAATTAGCTTCCTTGGAACAATTGTACTTAGTATGTCACTTTATCTTTATTGTAAAACCTTTTATTAAATAGGGCATACTGGCTACGATTGGTCTTTTTTTCTACGGTGGGCTGATGGTCTAATACTAGTCATTTCAAGCGCCACCCACGTTTGATCTAGATAGTCCATAAGTAAGAGGGTTCAAAATAACGTAAATAGGTTTCTGGTAAAAATGGATTAAATAGACGAAGAACTTCATTACACTAAGATTGCCATGTAACATTTTAACTTTTAGTGTTTTGTATACTCTACATTGTTTCATTGTACAGTAGGCAGCTTATATAAGCTCTAAAGATTGCCATAAAATTTTCAACCAATCCCTGAGCCGGCTTTATAACTTACTTAATTAAATTTAGGAGAAAAGAGACTTAGTTTTTTTTATTATTTAAAGCAAATTTATCAATTAATTGGACTTTAAAAATTATAAAGACTGTTGACTGTTTTTAAACTGTATATCAGTATATATTTAATTGGATGAACATTTAAAAGACAATTTAATTTTAAAAGTTCTAAAACTCTTTTAGCGTGGCAAATTATTGGAATTCATTTTCTGTATTTAAGCAGTTATAAAAAATGCGTTGAAAACAAAGTCCGTTGGAGAACAAATCTAAAATTGTTAACTTTTAAACCAAATAGTATATTAAAGTATAGGTGGATATTAAGGCCTCTGAAATATGTGCGACTTTTTGAGCAAGTGTTTTAAAGATCAGTTATCTACGAATACTTTTCGCTATTTAAACATTTGTAAAGACGCCCACGGACCTCATTCTTCTTTAACAGTTTTTATCGTGGCGATCAAAAGCGTCGATTAACATTGCCAGTTTGTGGGCGAAAACCGAACATAACACCGTCGGTGAAAATTTCGAGCCGCGCTTAAAATCTTAATCTGCGATTCGTCCCTCTTCATTTAAAAATGAAATGTGTGGTGCAGAACGTTTTTTATCGTCTTTTTCATCGTAAAAAATAAACACGCTTTAATAACGTTTTTCGGTGAACGACACAAAACACGAAAGAAAAAGTAAACAACTGTATCTTCGGGCGATTAAGATGGTTTAGAATTAAATTAAGTGCAGGAAAATAAAAGTTTTAATCGTCCGACTGAGCAGTTTTAATCGGCGATTAAGAAGGTTAAAAAAACGATAGTCTGTATAGTAATATTTTATATGACGTTTTGAAGTACTTATGTCAGATCAATATTTTTTCTTCTTAAAAATGTCTGACGTGTGCCAAAATTCGAGGTTAAAGGTTGGCAATGTCATCTTAAACTTCACATATATCTCGTGTTGTTGATTGATGTACCATGGTAACTTTTAAAACACGCGCGTGTTTAAAAGTTGGATTTAAACAGGCTCAGGCTTACTTTAATCAAGTAAAATGGGTACCAAAATAATATATTAAAGTATAAGTAGATATTAAGCTCTTTAAAATACGCGCGACATTTCAAAAACGACGGCGTAGCCGTACTTCTCGAAATCTAGCAAGTGTTTTAAAGAGCAGTTATCCAAGAACACTTTACGCTATTTTTTGTATTGCTTTTGAAACATTTGTTATAGTAAAATTTTATTTGACGTTATAAAGTACTCATTTAGGATGAATATATATGTTTTTTAAATGCCTGACATGCGTCAAAATTCGAGGTTAAGAGTTGGCAATGTCATCTTAGACTTTGCATTTTTCGTGTTGTTTATTGATGTACCACTTTTAAAATACGCGCGTGTTTGAAAGTTGGATTTAAACATGTTCAGACGTACTTTAATTAAGCAGAATAGGGTAATATTTTTTATCGATTGCTATTAGTGATCTCTAAGTCAACTAATCCTTCTATCGTCGTGCTAGTACAGGGTGAGTCAACGATAGAGTAAAGTTCATTATTTCATTGGTTTCAAAAGTGATGAGAAAATAGTAAATACAAAAGATGTAAAGATTTTAGGATGCACAATTTAAAATTATTTTGTATCAGGGTGGCTCAAAAAGTGACGAATAAAACATACATTTTTAAATGAAACACCCTATTTTTAATTTTGTTTTAATTCTTTTAAAATTCTTAACTTTTTATTAATAATAATGCATACCTAAACCTAATATTTTTCCAATATTTCAATTTTTCTAAAAAGAAAATAATTTACACTTGCAAAAAATTGATACGCCATTATTTTTGAAGGTAGACACTCATATTTGATATTAGCGTTATTCGAAGATGACGTAAAAGATATATGCAACGGAATTTTAATTAGATGTTGGTGTTCAAAATAAACGAAATATTTGGATATTTAAATTGAAAATCTCGATTTTTTTAAATGGCGCACCATATATATTATTATTTTTCTGAAAGATCTTACAAAAACCCACAACTTTTATTAAGTATGTCATATACCTATTTTTAATACTTTTGATTTATTTTAACTTTTCCAATATTTACCCTTCTTTCTGTCTAAGACAATTGCTATAACATTAGTTGGCCATTTTTAAATTTTAAATTCACAGAAAAAGTAAATAATAATAAATACCTTTTTACTACAAATTAACTTATTTTTAATTATTATTATGGCGCAATAAATGTTCAAAAATATGCCCTTCTACTTGGATACACATGTTTAGTCTTTTTCGTATATTTTTTGGGCGTTCCTTAGCATAAACGGTGTTATTCTCCTGCACGCGTCCCGAATCCTATTTTCCATACCTTCTGGTGTTGTAGGGATTCACATAAACACTATCTTTAACATATCCCCCAAAAAAAAATCTAGTGGTGTTAAGTCACATGATCGAGGGGGCCATCCAATGAATCCACCTCTACCGATCCATTTCTGTGGGTAATGATTATTTAAAAATTCTCGAACTTCTCGATGGTAATGCGGAAGAGCTCTATCTTGCTAAAACCACATTTGTTGGATCTTAATGTTATTAAATTCTTGAAGAAGTTGAGGTAAATCATTCTGCAAAAAGTTTAAATATCTAGGCCCGTTAACTGTTTCGCGAAAAATATGGTCCAAACATTAAAGTGTTTTATTCCACACCACACATTAAGTGACCAATGGTTTTGGTTTTGCACTTCCCGTACCCAGACTGGATTAACTGTTGAATAATAGTGCATGTTATGATGATTAACTGCACCATTACTGCGAAAAGTAGCTTCATCGGAAAACATTATTTTAGACAAAAAATTTGGATCGGCCTCTATTGCTTCATTTATAACGGTGCAGAAGTTTACCCTTTGTTCAAAATCGCGGTTTAGTTCAAGTTTTTGGTGTAGTTTCATGTGGAAGGGATGATATTTGTGTTTTCTAGTGGTGCGGTTAACGGTAGATTGGGATGTATCACATAAGCTAGCTGCTTGACGGCTACTGACCTGGGGATTATCTTGAACTTGAAGTAAAATTTCCAATTCTTTTTCCTCATTGGTAGCATTCCGTTTACCACTTTCCGTTTTTCATATTCAATACTACCACTAGCATTAAACCATTCCAATAAACACTGAAGAGATTGCCTAGTCGGTACACGTCTATTAGGGTACTTTCGCCTTGTAAAGTCTTACTGCCAACAAAGTATTTCTTTGCGCCTTCACCCAGTATATAAATCATATCAATTAATTCAGCTTTGGGGAAATCCATAATTTTTTTTTAAATTTACTGACACCACAAAAATTTTTATGAATTTATTTATCAGATGTCAGGTTATAATTTGACAATGTTATTTTGTCATGGCCAACTAATGTTATAGTATTTCGACAGAAAGAAGGGTAAATATTGGAAAAGTTAAAATAAATCGCAAAGTATTAAAAATAGGTAAATGACATACTTAATAAAAGTTGTGGGTTTTTGTAAGATCTTTCAGAAAAAATAATATCATATATGGGGGCCTTTTAAAAAATCAGATTTTTTAATTTAAAATGATCCAAAATATTCGTTTATTTTGAACACCCTGTAATCTAATTAAAATTCCCAATTTTTTACGTCATCTTGAATAACCCCAATATCAAAAAAGAGTGATCTACCTTCAAAAATAATGGCGCTATCGTAATTTTTTTGCAAGTGTGAAAATTATTTTGTTTTTGAAAAAATTGAAATATTGGAAAAACTATTAGGTTTAGGAATTATTATTAATAAAAAAGTTGAAGAATTTTAAAAGGAATTCAAAACAAAATTTAAAAATAAGGTGTTTCATTTAAAAAAAATGTATGTTTTATTCGTCACGCTTTTTTGAGCCACCCTGTATACTTTAAAATAATTTTAAATTGTGCAACCTAAAAATCTTTACATCTTTTGTATTTACTATTTTCTCATAACTTTTGAAACCAATGAAATAATTAACTTTACTCTATCGTTGACTCACCCTGTACTTGATTTGAGAATTCGACTTACTACGTGTGAGTTTCCAGGTCCCCTTTCTGCTTTTATCAGCTATATTGAGTATACTTAACATCAGATTAGCAAATAAAGGCCAAGGATAATAGAGTAACAAAATAAATTCGTTTGAGATCAAGAAGGGTAAATGGTCACAAACGTTAAAAAACTTAAATTAAGTTAATAAATACTTTTTTGTTTTTCGTAACAGAAAATTTACGATTGTATTATATCAAGAGGCTATTTATTTCATTGGGTATTATAAAAGAAAAGAAGATTTAACATATGTATTATACATCTCATAAAAAGTTTTTTAATGATATTTATAGGATATTGACTATCACTCTGAATAAGGAACAAATTTGTAAAAGCGATTTTTTGATTGATCATGATTTTTAAGCCTTAATATAAAAAACTACAAGTGCTAATAAATGTGGGCATGCATTTTTAAGAACGGGGTAAATTCATGTCCTCATACTTAGCACTGCCTTTTTTGAAAAATGAAAAAACCATTTTTGTGCTGTTTTGTGCTGTTCTTGTGCTATTCTGTGCCGTTAACAAAAACTTTTTTTATGCATTTTTTCCTGAGATATAAAATAAACAATGTTAGGATAGTTTTTCGTACCTACTTAGCAGTGCCATTTTGCACCACAAATAAAAAAAGGACCGTGCTGTATTGTGCTCAACTTGTTCTATTATGTGCTATTAATATATTTTTTTTTATAAATGAGAAGTACCATTTTTGCACTAAAGAAACCATTTCTTCAACTTGTTTCACCATGTGCCGTTAATAAAAATTTTAAAAAATGATGTTGGCACCGCCACTTTGCACTATATTCAATCAAACCGTTGTGATGCGTAATGCTATCATGTACCGTAAATAAAAATTTGGTTATAAAAGAACATTGGGCTATTGAGTTAAAACACCATGAAATGAGTTGAGATGTATGCATGTTCTCAGCAGCGTGCAGTAGCTTATGCATACTTTAAACGTGTTTTCCTCGAAATTACTTTTTTTACATTGCGGACAGTTTATTTTTGGAAATACTAAACCGATTTTTTAAAACCTTGTTGCGTTTTATTTATTGACATATTCTATATGCTAATTTACTATAAACTACAATTTACTATTAAATGACACTAAAAAATATTTCGTTCTAAGAAACCATTTGATTTTTTGGTTTCTGACTTGCCATTTGAGCGATTAATTGTCTGCAGTGAATTAACGTTTTTTTAGGCTCGACTTTGGTGTTTTCTTGATTATGGTTAAAAGATAAAGATTAACAATAATTATTATTTTTTTGTAATCCACGGATACGTAGATTAGATTAGATTAGATTATTTGAGCGGAGATGGCGAAAAATGACCTCCACCACTGCAACCTAACCAGATTTATTGTGGTGTCTCCTATCGTTCTTTAGAGTACCTTGTCCCAAGCCCGTCTTCTTAACTAGACTCCAGAGTCTCGACACTGGCCACTCCATATAACTTGCCGGTTTTGGCTTCTCCTCCCCAAGCCTAGTAAACCTAAGCCTGCATAGTGCTTCGCAATGGCACCACACATGTAAGGCTGTTTCTTCAGCCTCCTGGCAGAACCTACACAGGCTATCCTCCACCAGGTTTATTCTTTCCAGGTGCTTGTTGAGTTTACAATGTTCTGTTAGTTGACCTACCGTTATCCTTACGACCTTGCGGGTGTGGCTCAGTAGGTCCGATGTAAACTTGGCCGAGCGGGTCTTAATGAACTGCTTTGCCTGTCGTTGTCCCGGTGTTTGTACCCACCAGCTATGAAACTGTCTGTCTACCCAACTCTTAATAGATGCTTTGAAGAGACTGCCGAGATACCGCAGAATGGCTCCGGGCCTATCATTTCCGCCTGATCCTCTTTTGGCTAGGTCGTCGGCCTCTTCGTTGCCTGGATGCCCTCGTGGCCTGGTACCCAGGCTACCGTAAGTTTGTTTGCCAAGCCGACTTTTTCCAGGGCCTGTATACAGCCCCAACTAGTTTGGAATTAACTTTTGGGGAACTGATGGCCTTTAGGGCCGCTTGGCTATCTGAGTAAATGACGATATTTTTTCCATTATTCCCTTTTTCTTTAATCCTCACGGCGCAATGCACTATTGCTGCGATTTCCGCTTGGAAAACCGTGGCGTGCTGACCGAGACTTAAGATTACCTTTTCTCTAGGCTTATCTCCATAGATGCCAGCTCCTACACTCTTGTTGGTCTTGGAGCCATCTGTATACCAGATATGATCGGCCTTGATTGAGGACCTCCTTCCAGTCCTCCCTATCTGGTATGACAATACGAAAGTGTCTATTGAAGATGAAACGAGGGATCCTGTCTGAGGGCATCTCAAACAATGAGCTGACCTCTTGGTCCTCCTCTATTTCCCATCTTGGAGTCCTTCGGTGTTCTATAATTGGACTTTGACCTCCTTTGAGCCTATAGAGTACCGCCTTTACTTGCCCCTGTATGTAGATGTGGAGTGGGGGGTTTAGCAGCACTTCTAGGGCTGCTGTTGGAGTTGTTCTCATAGCTCCCGTGATGCATACGCATGCTAGCCTTTGCCACACTTTGAAGTTGTCTGATTGCTACGGTCTGTGAAACCTTGCCCCCAGGCAACTGAACCATAGGTTATCATGGGTCTTATTAACATTTTATACAACCACATGTTCTTTTTTTGGGTTAGGTCCCCGCTTTTTCCCACAAATTCGCTCCCCGAGGGCAATTTTTCCTTTTGAACAAGTTTGGAGGGGGTCCCCAGTTCACTTTTTCAAAGGATTAGATACAACCTCTTTTGAGAAGGGGATTTCCACTCCATTGAGCTTTGGACATCTGAGTGCCCTAATTTTTTCTTTGTGAAGGGAACAATAATGGTTTTTGTGGATTAACCGACAGACCTTCCTCCCTTCCTTGTCTACATTCAGTGCGTTTTGCGTCCTTTCTGAAACAAAGTCTTGCTTACCTCCAACCGATGGCTATGTCGTCTGCGTAGCCGAGGCAGTGAAACCTCTCTTTGGCCATTTTTCCGAAGGTGTCATGGATCGCCCAGATAATGGTGATAAACGCCTCCTTGTGGGCGGCCCCTCCCCCTCAGCTTCTATGATGTCCTCGCCCAAGGTATCTTTTCCCTGTTTCTTAGGCTGGCCTCCATCCAGTAGCATATGGTGTGCGGGATGTTCCTTGTTTAGAGTTATTAACGATCCTGTTGGAACGTTGTTGAACGCTCCCTCTTGTCTAGAAATGTGCCAAGCGCATCTCCTTGCATCGATTGACTTTGTCAGGGTCTGCTCAGCGTCCAGAGCGGAGTCCGAGCTTTCCGATTGATAGGCATACGGCGGTCACTTAAAGGGTATAGTGATAGTATGTTATCCCTTATGTATCTATCCCAATTTTTTCCAATGTTTTGAGCAGGAACGAGGATAGACTTAAGGTCTATATGCTTAGGCGGGTCTGAAATTCTGCCTATCTTTGGCAGGTAGACCTCTTACCTTTTGCCATATTTTTGATTGCTCCAGGCAATGCATGCTCTGAAAATTTTACAGAGTGGCAGTAATAGGCCCTTTTGGAGAATAGGGGTAGATAACAGGACATAAAAATCTGTTTTTCTAAAAAAAAGGTTTCTTATAATTTTTCATAATTTTTATTGACGGCAGATGATGGAACAAGTTGAGCACAACACAGCACAAAAATTTAATCCGCTCCTATGCAAAATGGCAGTGCTAACTCAGTTGATTTTTTTTTCAAAAAAAGTTTCTAATAATTACAAGAATTTTTATTAACGGCACATGTTAGAGCATGTTAAGCACAACACAACACAACAGTTTAATCTGCTACTATGTAAAATGGAGTTAAATCAGTTAAAAAAAATGTTTTTTTTAGTAAAAAAATCTTTTCATTTAATTTTTTTTTTATTAATAGCACATGATAAAATAAGTTGAGCACAACACAGCACGGTACTTTTTTTATTTGTGATGCAAAATGCGATCTATAGAATGAAAAACTACCCCCATTCTCTTTATTTTATGTCTCAGGAAAAAATGCATATTTTTTTCTGTTAACGGCACAGAATAGCACAAGAACAGCACAAAACACAAAAAAAAAATTTATTTTTCCAAAAAGGCAGTGCTAAGTATGTGGACATCTGCTTTTTTTCTAAAAAAAAAATTCCTAATAATTTTTCTAAATTAATCACAACACTGCACGATACTTTTTTATTTGTGATGCAAAATGGCAGTGCTAAGTAGGTACGAAAAACTACCCCCCTTTTGTTTATTTTATATATCAGGGAAAAATAGATAAAAAAAGTTTTTGTTAACAGCACAAAACAGCACATTTTTTTTTCGTTTTTCCAAAAAGGCAGTGCTAAGTATGAGGAAATGGTAATTTATTTTAAAAATTATCAAAATCATTTTTTTTTATTTGGATTATTAGCAAAAGTAAAAAAGCTTTTGTAAAAAATAAAATCCCCTATTAGAATGGAACCTTTAAAAGGTAAAAAAATATATATTGCAAAAAACCAAGTAAAAAAACTACAAAAATCCCTTAATTATATTCTGGCCCGCAACTTTTCTTTTGGTAGGTATAGGAGTTGCTTTGCGAAAAAGAAAACTGACGACAAAACCTTTTCAACGAGCTAAAATTATTTTTATTTTAATTTTATAACTTTTCATCAATTTTTGCCATGTTTTCTTTTATACCAAAATATTTTTGTAACCACAAATATTATTTAATAAAATTGTGTTTTTTATATAAGAAATAACGATTCTATTTTTTTATCTAGTTAGCTCTGTGTCCAACGCCCTTTTTGTACCTGGTTGTTGATATTCACCCTATGTATTATTAACTAAAAAGTTGATAACATTCTAAAATTAAATTTCGTTTTAATTTAAGAAAATGCTTTAACATCGGTATACAGTTAAAGAAGTTTTGCGCTTTGCTAAGCATATTCTCAAAAAAATATATAATCCAATAAACTGCTTAATTTGGTTTAAGTAAAAAATAAATCAAATAAATTTAATTAGAGAAATTTTCAATTTCGCTGAAGGATTGATTAAAAATATAATTTTAACCTTTAGCACTCATATTAACCAACCACATTGAAACGAGACACAGTAGTACCTACAAGCCACTAAAAGTTTTATTTTGGACACTCTCACTTTACAGCCATACAGATTAAACTATCAATGGCGCTCTGCAAAATGCCGGGTATGTGCAGACAATTTTTTTCTCCTAAAGATTTTACAGCTATTGGTGGCAAACAGTTAATATTTCACAAGTGCAGAAACCCCCTGTTTTCTTTTGTTTTTTTTTTTTTTAATTTCAGACGTTTGACGAATTGGCTGAAATTTTGCAGAAAGATATCACCCATAAAGTGGACCTTTTGAAGTTCTCCAAATGAAAACAACTAAACAATTCTAAGAAGTTAACATTTTATTTTAATAATATCATCAGACAAAGTAGCTACGAGGGTTTTTGCGGTCACCAAATCCGAAAAAAAAAACACAAGCAGGTTTTTGGGGTTTGCTGAATCCAATTATGTTATTTTCTTGACCTTGACTACCTAAAGGTCGTTTAATCATGTATAGTTAAGCCAATAACAAAATTGAATGCATAGCAACCTGTAAATCGAAATGACCCTTAGATGACCTTACACGAACAAGCGAATACCATTGTTGGATTAATTTCGGGTTAACAACCCTATCACTCACTTAAGTCATGTGTTAACCCCTGTTACAGTTTTTTGAAAAAACTGCAGTGTTTCGCAGAAATATGGATGCCGTATATTAAGTGATGCCGGAATTTGGTGCTATGGTTTCGCCATTTTGATAAATATGTCATAGCAGGGCCTGGGCACTCCTAGTACTGACTAGTCCCGCTATGTCGCTAGTGTAACGTCGCTTGTCACATTATTCTCTATCTTCTAGTTCTGTCGGTCGACGATCTGTGATTTGTCAAAACATACTGTCATTTTGTATCATATATTATAATTTTTATTAGTATTTATAATCTGACATTAAACTGATTGTCACAATTTTTAAATTTTTGGTAATAAATAATTGAATTGAAAAGTAAAACATCATGGTTTTTAAGTGTTGTGTGCCAAATTGTTCTTTAAAGAACGTATTTTTTTCCCAGGAATTTACAGGTGAGTTTGCTATTTAAAAATTCTTAACTCAATTTAATTATACTTGGGACTCCGGATTTTTTATTTCTGATAATACACATTAAAAAATGAAGAAAAGTGTTACTGTTATGAAAAGAGGAATTTACGGCAACAAAAAGTTTCATTATGGAATAGACAAAATAGTTATATTTGTGAAAATGCAATTACCTTTACCTATAGGTTTAAATACATTTTATTTTAATTCCCATATTTTAAGTAAATAAGAAAAACAGAAGGACCAAATACAAAAACAAGCATCAAAAACCACAAGAGACAGAAAAAAATACATTTAATGCAATTTGTAAATAACATTATGTAATATAATAATAAATGTGTTGTTTTATTTTTTGTTTATGGCAAAAGCAGTCAATGTGTTTATTTTACCTTAATTTTAGAATAAAATAAGCACATTACGGATTATCGCAAAAATGAAATTAAAACTTTAAATAAATCTGGGCGCGCGCAATCGATTTTAGCGCCACAGCGGGACTAGTCGAACTAAAATGACCGATAAAATAGAGTTCCCCATCTTTTTTTTTAATTTATATAGATAATCTGTGGTTGTTATAATGTATTTTGCAATAGCATACAAGCTAGATATTCGGAAAAGTATTTATAAACTAGTTGGGCAAATGCCCAAAAAAGAAATAGTAAGGATTTTTCAAGGCGAAAATATTTCGAAATTCACCATATATCGAACAGTTCAGGAATGTGACGAAGGAATCCCATGTATGAACCTTCCGAAAAGTGGTCGACCACTGAAGTTGTCTGATGCCCAGCAGGAAAGATTAGTTTAAAGAGTAAAAAATGGCTGGAAGCAAGAAATATTCCGTATGTGCCTAGGATTGATAACCCCCCTAATATCCACCAAGCAAGGCCACTTGAAACTTTCTGGGCTCGGTTGGCTCAGAATGTCTACGATAACGGCTGGGAAGCACGAAACGCACAAGAACTTCGGCAGCAAATCTTTCAAAGAGTAAGAGAAATAAATATACATGATGTCCAAAACCTCTTGAGACCAGTTAGGCATATGTTACGAGTCATAGAAGAAAAGGGAAACTTAGCGGCAATAAAGTAAATTATTTTTGTATATCAATGATTGATTTAATAATATAATAAGTTTGTAAAAATAAAAGTTTATTTGTATAGAAACAAGTAATTTTTTTTTAAACTTATGCAACAGGGATTATTATTAAAATAAAATGTTATTTTGTTAGAATTATTCAGTTTTCCCTTTTCGGAATGCCCATTAAGAGTTTTGATAAGCATGCTGAAAACTATATTTTTTAAAATTTCAGCCAATTCGACAAAAAAAAATCCGTTGGTTATATGCGGGGTTCTTTGCAGCCTAAACAGTTTAGGAAAGTTTAGGGCCTGTCTAGTTAAACTCTAAAAGAATACATGAAAGTGGCGCTTTGTGTCACTTTGTTGGAAGCCGCTAGGAAAGGGAGATCCCTAAAAATTGTTCGACAAGTGCACTGAAAATGGTTGTACATTAACTCTACGTTTTCTGCGTTTTATATACAACGTACATTGTTAAAAAAAGGACCATTAACATAATTTAGCATTTTTGAGCTAATATATAGATTACACATAATAGCAAAAATACTCATAAGAAAAATATGCTTTGCTAATACTTGTTAACTATAATAACGTTAATCCGGCAATTTGCAAAACCAATTAAAAACAAAAATGTATTTAAGAATATTAAAAACATCACAGAGCAGGGTATTTTTTCGAATTGGACTAAGATTCTCGGAAAATTGCAAAAAAAGACATGGCTTAATTAAAAAGGGTCGTAAAAAGTAAAATTCCAAGAACAACAGTTTTGTATCCGATCTTAGTTATTTAGGAGACATTTGTTTTAATTAGAAATAGAATTAATAATTTATATTTACTGGAGATGTATATCTTAATGTCAGCTTCCTTTCTTTTATTTTTAATTTTAGTACAAAATGGAAGGTTACTACTTGTTTTTGTATACAGGTTAAACCGATTACCGGATAAAATTAACTTTATTTACTGAAGAACTTTTATTTAGAGTTCAATGGGTGTAAGAATAGTTATTATAACAAATAGGTCTGTAATTTTATTTAAAATTTCTGATTATGATTTAATGAAAGTGGAATTTTTATACGCCCATACTTTTTGCTCCTCACTGATTAAAAGATATTTTCAACATGTATTAAATTTGTCATTTTGTCATTTAAAAGCATTTTTTAATTAAAACTTGAATATTTTCAAAACGGCTAGACGAAAGACCAGCAAATTAAATAAAAATATAGAGGATGTTCCATTAAAGAAAAGTAAACTTATGTATTTTTCTTTGTAACTTTTTAATGCTCCAAAGATAAAAACTATGCAACCTTTATACAAGAATCTCTCCCTTTAATTATAATTGAAATTGGATGTCAAAATATAGTTGAAAACCCCGTACACACCCGAAAACAATTTTACCAATTTCTCCTAACCACTGTTATCAAATAAATTTTTATCCAAAAGCACATTTCATACTCAAAAACCCTTTTTGTTAATAATTTAATAATATATTTTTTTTTAAAAATCCTATTATCCTGAAACCCTATAAAAGGATCGTTTAAGATTCTAAAACATCTAATTCGGTTAAATTTCAAAGAGAAGTAGGAGAAATTTAACGAAAAATAAATACTTACTCTAACTGAGCTCTGTAGATCCAATTGGAACCAGAAGTAGCGTGAAGGAAGCATGAAAAGAAAAAGAAAATTTAATTAGTAAAGGTATTCACATGTCGTGGCCTTAATTCTATTTATTTTAAAATATTTACAACAAAATAAAAATATTTTCAATGCGAACTGTTGAAAGTTATACAGGGTGTTTCCTATGAAATCTTAAATTTTTAAGAAGGTGATATCTTAAGTGTTTTCATGAAAAAAAGTTCATATTACCATATATCGAAAAATGTATTCTTTTTAGAAAACCGGGTGTTTAATTTTTCGGTTTGTTGTGATATCGCGAAATCAAAATTATTTTATTTTTTCAAACTCATAATGTCTACAGTGTTTATTAGTTTTACCATGCTTATAATTATTGTTTATTTTTGTTTTGTCATTCCAATTAAATTTTTTATACGTTTTTAATACACACAGACATTCTAATTTTGCAATAAGTTTAAAGAACAGAAAAAATAACAAAAATTTTCAGACATTTTGTTGATATAGGTTAAGAAACTTTTTTTGATAATACAAACACTTAAGAAATGATCCCCTTAAATATATAATAAAATAATATAATTCAAATTAATACTAAAAGCTGTGATTATAAGATAATAATTTATTTTTAAAAATCAATAATATTGTAGGAGTACACAGGCACACAAAAAAAAGTTCTGAACCAGATATGTAAAGTACCTTCCGGTATGTTTTTCGGTGCTCTAAAAACAATTACCCATCAACCTTAGATTTTGCACCAGCAACCTCCCAGCACCCCTCCGAAGGGTTAAAATTTTATTCATTTGGAAAAAATATAATAAATATTCGACAATACGTTTATTGGCGTGTTAAAAACGAATATAAAGTTAGAATTTACCCATCACCCTTAGATTTTGCCCCAGCAACCCCTCAGCACCCCCCCCGAAGGGTCAAAATTTTATTCATTTGGAAAAGATATAACAAAAATATCTGACAATACGTTTTTTGGTGTAGTAAAACCAAATATGAAGTTAGAATTTACCCACAACCCTTGAATTTAACCCCAGCAACCCCCAGCAACCCCTAGCATCACCCAGAAACCACCCTTAGTTCAAAAATTTTACTTTATTTTAAGAAATAAAATACACATCTGACAATACGTTTTTTGGTGTGCTAAAAATAAACATAAAGTCAAAATTTACCATCACCCTTACATTTTTCCCCAGAAACCCTCCAGCACCCCGCATCTCAAAGGGTCAACATTTTATTCATTTGGAAAAGATATAATAAATATCTGACAATATGTGTTTTGGCGTGCTAAAAGCGAATATGAAGTTAGAATTTACCCATCACCCTTAGATTTTGCCCCAGAAACCCCCCAGCACCCCCCATCCCAGAGGGTCAAAATTTTATTCATTTGGAAAAGGTATGATAAATATGTGACAATATGTTTTTTGGCGTGTTACAAATGAATATGAAGTTGGAATTTACCCATAACCCTTGAATTTAACCCTAGCAATACCCAGCAACCGCCAGCATCACCCAGCAACCATCCAAAGGGCTAAAATTTTATTTTATTTGAAAAATTAAAATAAATATCTAACGTTTTTAGTAAACCAAACAACGTATTGTCCGATATTTATCACAACTATTCTAAGTGAATAAAGTTTTAGCCATTAAGGAGGGGGAGTTGCTGGGGGTTGCTGGAGCAAAATGTAAGGGTGATGGGTAAATTCTGGCTTTATGATTATTTTTAGCACACCAAAAAACGTACTGTCAGATATTTATTTTAATTCTTCTAATAAAATAAAATGTTTGACCCTAGGTTGGTTCCTGGGTGATGCTAGGGTTGCAGGGGGTTGCTAGGGTTAAATTCAAGGGTTATGGGTAAATTCAAACTTAAATTTTTGTTCACTCACGATAATTTTTTAAAATTTTTCCCCAAATAATTTGCCCTTCCCGACATTTGGGGGGAAACGGTGCTTCCTTTTTTTTTTAAGAAAAAACCCATACCATTTCTTCGAAAATTAAAAAGTCTTTAAACCCAAAAATTTTAAACCCAAATTTAAAAAAAAATGGCAGGAGGCGCTAAGGGGTTTACTTTTCCCAAAATTTCTTGCATCAATTAAAGTAATTATTAAAAATAAAAATAAAAAATAATATAAAATTAATATATAATATAATAAAATTATAAATTTTTAAATTATTATATATTATTAAAATAAAAAATATTTTTTTTTAATTATTAATTGATCTTTTTAAAAATGAATTTTCTAGTTAAATTCCTTTTTATTAACAATTTAAACAATTCTGCACTTTTTTGTTCAAAAACTTTTAAAAAGGCTTTTTCCGCCGCCCACGGTTTCTTTTAAGTTTTTTTAAATTTTTCTTAAAGAATTCGCAAAAAATTACTTTTTGAATTTTGGGTTTTCCCGTATGAAAAAAATTGCTTGTTTTCAAAAAGGGAACCCCTTTTTGGATTTAACCCTTTTTTGTTTTTATTTTTTTTCTAATTGTAAAATTTTTCTTTTTAAGTTAGTTAAAGCGAAATAAAAACTCCTTAAAAAAGTTGAACAAAAAAAAGGGGGTTTTTTATAAATCCAGGCCACCAATTTTTTAATAATTAAAAAAATATCCCAATTATTTTTTGATATTTTTTTCTTAAATATATATATTTATATATATATATATATATATATATATATATATATATATATATATATATATATATATATATATATATATATATATATATATATATATTAATTATATATAAACTTATTGAGAAACCAAATAGTAGCACACTTATAAAAAGTACTAAAAGCCATTAGTGTCAAATAAAAAAATGTTCCTAAGATTAATAAAATTGCACATTTTATCGCAGCGTTTTCGAGTGTATTAAACAAAGGCTCACTAATTTGCTTTAATTGAAGTTTGCTTCCCTTTTTTTTGGGCAGGCAATAATTTCTAATTGCAATTAAAGCTAAATGAGGGTTCATTTACGATCTATGGTAAAAGGGTAATACAGCTATTTGTTTTTTAAGAGAAAATGAGTTTTATAAGATTTACTGAGGCTATTGAATTTTTATTACTTAAACAAGAAATTAGACTGTATATATTTAAAATTACATTACGTGGTAAAAATAAACGACAAATTCTGGCATTAGCCAGAAACGCAATAAAAAAAATAACATGGCTAAGCAAGTCCCAAAATATTTAAATTAAGCTCTTCAGCCTATAAAATTTTGTACTAAAGGGGTTTTCAACTATTAAAATAAAAACGTAAAATTAATTTACAATTGTTGCTCTATTTGCAAAAAATAAAGAAATAGGGCAAATTATAATGTTAATAAGCCACTTTGTGCATTTCTTCTGGATTAAGCATTGGTGGTTTGTGAAATTTAATTAGCGAAGTTACATTTTAAATTTAACTATTGTTAAGTAGGGGTCGTTAGTTAAGTATTTATCAATGTCTTTTAAAAATTATTTTAAAAATAAAAGCAAAACAGGTATCGTTAAATATTTAACATGATATATAGCTTTCTTTCTGTCAAGTTTAATCAGCACAGGAAATAAAAACACCAAAGAATTTTTATCTCAGGATATCAGAGTCAGCATAACACAGCCAGTAAAACGCGGCTTCCGGTGAGATCTGTTAAGTAAGTAACGATGAGCATGATCGTTAACTGGATTAGTGTCTGCCAGTGAAAATCGTGTGTCGTTGGTAATACATAGTTCGAAATCCACGGTTACTAGTAAATCCGGCCTGGATGATATTACCCATACGTTAATGAGATAGTCATTATTTTTCTAATGTCCGTGGTGGGACTACTGCGTTCTCTAAAATCTGCTGTAATTCGCAATATCTGCATGTTTTGGTACTAACACGGAACTGAAAAAAAAAAAGTACCGGCACCCGCAGTACTTAGTACTTAGACTTCATTCAAGCCGTGGTGAGCTGTCGTAAAGGTAAAAAAAACATGATTTAATAGGAATTTAAGTCCATTAACAAAAAACTAAATATTTTATTGCAAGTATCATAAATATGTATTTTTGTTAAACTTCGGCGTATTATTTTTTTATTTAAAGTATTTAAAGAAAAAAATGTGCAAATCTTTCTTAAAATTATTAAACTTACTATTTTAATTTTAATAAATTAAAGTGTAACATACGTATTAGAGGGTTACGCAAAAAAAAAAAATTTGTGGATGCAGACACAAAAACAAAGAAAAAAAAATAGTTTATTACAAAATTTAATTTAATTACATATCATTTTAGCAAGCTAATATAATATAAAGATAATTTTAAGTCTATCAACAAAATACTTTAAATAAACAGAAGAAAAAGAAGGTGCTAATTTAATTTTCTTTTAAATATACAGGGTGTAAAATGTTTATGCTCACGATTTATATGGTCGATATTAGAGCTCAAAACAAGTCAAAAAAGCCAAAAACATATGGGTCAAAAGTCAATTGTTTTCGAATAATGGCCTTTCAAAGTTTAAAAAAGTTGGCAACACCGCGCCCGTTTTATCGCAGCGAGTCGGAACGTCGAACGTTTTTTGAGAGGTTTTGCATATTTACACTTTTTTAAGGAGATTTTCTTTTACATACAAATAATAGAAATTACTTCTTGCAATTTATTTTGGTATTT